>JAVANC010000013.1:11959074-11987030 GCA_033319125.1 Parnassius glacialis
GGCCGCAATAGGTATAAAATTTTTCATCATAGGTGTCATTTTCATGGTTTTCGAGGGTGTTGAAGCTGATAGTGCTGTCGAAATGTAAATCCAAGATGGCGGCTGAATTAGGTACCAATTTATTCATCATGGGTGTCATTTTCATGGGTTTCGAGGGTGTTGAAGCCGATAGTGCTGTCAAAATGTAAATCCAAGATGGCGGCTGCAAAATATATCAATTTTTTCATCTTGGGTGTCATTTTCATGGTTTTCGAGGGTGTTGAAACCGATAGTGCTGTCGAAATGTAAATCCAAGATGGCGGCTGCAATAGGTATCAATTTTTTCATCATGGGTGTCATTTTCATGGTTTTTCGAGAGAGTTGAAGCCGATAGGGTTGTCGAAATATAAATCCCAGGTGGCGGCTGCAATGGGTATCAATTTTTTCATCATGGGTGTCATTTTCATGGGTTTCGAGGGTGTTGAAGCCGATAGTTGCTGTCGAAATGTAAATCCAAGATGGCGGCTGAAGTAGGTACCAATTTTTTCATCATGGGTGTCATTTTCATGGTTTTCCAGGGTGTTGAAGCCGATAGTGCTATCGAAATGTAAATCCAAGATGGCGGCTGCAATAGATATCAAGTTTTTCATCTTGGGTGTCATTTTCATGGTTTTCGAGGGTGTTAAATCCGATAGTGCTGTCGAAATGTAAATCCAAGATGGCGGCTGAAGTTGGTACCAATTTATTCATCTCGGGTGTCATTTTCATGGTTTTTCAAGAGTGTTTGAAGCCGATAGTGCTGTCGAAATGTATTTAAAACTACTTTAATAATTCCGTATAATCATGTTATACGTAATTTTTTTTAATGCGCTTAAGGTATGCCCAATTGGATTTACCAATATATTTTATTTGATTCTTTCCGGGACAAAGGAATTTTCTGAAGTGGAGTAAATCAATAGAATTGACTTTTAATAAACATTTATAATGTCTTAAATTGTATAGTGTACATGCTTTTATTTTTTCAATTTTTTTGCAATGCAATTTATTTACATTTATATACAGCTCAAAACTGCTGTGTTTCGTATTTTTTTTTATAGGATAAGGGTGACAAACGAGCACACAGTCCACCTGATGGTAAGTGGTTGCTGCGGCCCATATACATCTACATCTATCCTCTATTACAAATCAAAATGTAGATGCGTTGTCATCCGTGAGGACTAAGATGGAATGCCTCATTTCCAGTAAAAAGGGCCTCCGGCCACCTGCACTCACCAAGCGAAACATAGAGGTAAATCTATACTTCACGCTGTTTTCTGTGAGGTCGTGGTACCACCCCGGTTTGAGCCGGCCCATCCGTGCGACAGCAAAAGCTGCCGCGTGGCTCTACCACTGTTAAAATCTGTCGTATGGCGGGTGTAGAGAACCGGAGACTATTTTTTACTGGAAAAGAGGCATTCTATCTTAGTCCTCACGGGTGATAACGCATCTGAATTTTTGATTCGCAAATGAGGATAGATGTAGATGTCTATGGGCCACAGCAACCACTTACAATCAGGTAGACAGTGTGCTCGTTTGTCACCCTATCCTATAACAAAAAAAAGTTTTCATTAATAATGAGTTATTATGTAAATTAATCTTTTTGCGCATAGCCAGAGGTGCTCGCATTGTGAAATTTACGGAATTTTGGTTACACACACAATTCTCGTTTTGGAATGACGGTTTAACCGCGGCGTTAAGTTGTTAAGTTTCTAAGGGTTTATTTACATCCTAATACCCGATAAACGGGTTATTAAGAAACTTTTGGGTATGTATCTAAATTGATTATAGGCGGAAGAAAGGGTTTCTTCCTTCCAACGAATTTAACAACTTTCTTCAGGAAGTTAAAGTTCTGCTATTAATAATACTTTACGGATTATTTATAAATATTATTGTAACACAAATAATATATTTTACTTATTGTTTAAAATATTGTTTATTGTTTCGAAAATAATAATTATTGCCCTTTATAATTAATAAATAGTTTTATGTAGATAAATACGTGCATTTAATTTTTATTAATTCCTGTATTTTTTGTTTGTTAAGTGTTTGTATATATATATATATATATATATATATATATATATATATATATATATATATATATATATATATATATATATATATAACATGTAACAAAAACCCTGTGGTTCCCGTTAAGTACGTTATTAGGATCAGTATTCAACAACCTATACAAATAACTTTTTTTAAAACTCTGCCATATATTTTTTAAACTTTATTAAAAAAAAAAAAAATTATGTGGTTTTATTACCCCTTACTAACACTAGCCGATGCTAAAGCTAAGTAAAACGGGGTCTTTGACAATCCTCTTACCCCCCACACAATGCAGAGGTAATAAAACCATATACAATTTGCATACAATTTTTTTTTATATAAAATAAAAAAATATTGTTCTAGTTTTTAAAAAAAAAGTTATTTCTATACGTTTGAATAATGATCCTGATAACGTACCTAACGGGAACCACAGGGTTTTTGTTACATATTGTGTATATATATCTGCTCTTTTTGTGTATACTGTATTGTTAAATTTGCTGCGAACTCTTAGACTCTTAGGCCCCACGGCTTAACTGTACTAATTTTTTATTTTCACAGGCCCCCTTTTATTTTTGAGAGGGATTTTTGGGCAGAAACCGGTTGTCGTTCAGAACCTCGTCCTTATTTTTTTAATATCTCATGCATCATCTTCACGATCTATTATTCTACCCCCAACATACATACATACATAAACACTAACGCCTCTCACCCAGAGGGGTAGGCACATGGTAAATCAGTCCCTAAAAGTACTATTAATATTTTCATCAATAATGATTATGTTTATACTTATGTTTACGCGAATACTACACATTTAAATGAAAATAGTTTTTACTGTTAGCAAACATGGATGCTCTAAAGTAATCGAAATGGCGGGATTATATACGCTTACCGCATCCGTCAAAATTAGTTTCTTTTATAATTTCATTAGTATTGGTTGGAATTAAGCTTTGTCTGTTTAAATACTATGAAATTTTGAGGATGGCGCTTATTTCCCGAGTCACCATGGTAGATAAAAAGAAAAATAACTTTTTATAATTTAAAATTAAAAATTTTGTACAGCCGACTTCAATATAGGTTATTTGAGAATAACTCAATAACCATTGGTCTGACCTTGATCAAATTCATATGGGACCACACGAGAACTATCAGCTTTCATATAAAAAAAGAATCATCGAAATCGGTTCGCCCAGTACAAAGTTATGAGGTAACACACATAAAAAAAAAAAAAAAAACATACACTCGAATTGAGTACCGTCTCCTTTTTGGAAGTCGGCAGAAAAATGAACTGAAATATTAACTTCTTTCTCTATGTTTGTAGTTAAAATGATTTCTTATATTTACGCGAACAATACACAGTACAAATAGCTATTTTATTCATATTCAACAGTAGATTACTAATTGGCTGTATATGGAATGGCTGGACACTTTTTTTTATAGGATAAGGGTGACAAACGAGCACACAGTCCACCTGATGGTAAGTGGTTGCTGCGGCCCATAGACATCTACATCTATCCTCGTTTGCGAATCAAAATGCAGATGCGTTGTCACCCGTGAGGACTAAGATGGAATGTCTCATTTCCAGTAAAAAGGGCCTCCGGCTACCTGCACTAATAAAGCGAAACGCAGAGGTAAACCTCTACTTCACGCTGGTATTCTGTGAGGTCGTGGTACCACCCCGGTTCAAGCCTGCCCATCCGTGCGACAGCAAAGCTGCCGCGTGGCTCTACCACTGTAAAATAAAAATAAAATACCACTTTGCTATTTTACTACTGTATATTCGGCTTCATAGTCCCATGTTTATGTGGGGCTTGTAAAAAAAGTATCTGCCAACTGTGTGACTTGCTCAGCATGTCATACAAGGCGCACAATTAGTTATGAAAGAACAATGGCAGACTTTCATACATAATATTAGTTGAGAAGGAATGGTAGTGTCTACATATCAAAAATATCTTAAGTTGTTAAGCGTCAGTCCCTTAAGAGACTTATTTTCAACCATATCACTTTTATTTTTATTATTACTGATAGTATAGTCATTAATAATAACTTAATATAAAAATATTTTGTGTTTGTGTACAACACACAAAATGTGGTGTTGGTAGTCTTACAAAGTTTTACGAAAATAGTTTGAATATATTAAATGGCAACACTTGAAATTACTTAAGTCATTTGATATTCCCAAAAATTTTTGTTTTTTTTTCTGTGGCTTTAATTAAAATACGTTTTTATTTGATAAATTATGTATATAAAAATAATAAAACTCATTTTATATATAACTTATCTCTAGACGCAAAAATTTTTGTCAACTATATTTGTGCCATTGTTCTTTGTGATTGTGGGGTATAGCTTTTCACGCCATCGAATGATGGGCTGCTAGACTCGTATTAATTCTTAAGCAATTTTACTTCCAAACTCATATTTTTTGGCTAAAGGTGGTCCGAGTAGCTTTCTGTTATCTGGGCTCTCCTTACCCCCTCGTCGATTACTTGCTTGATGGTATATATATTTTACAATAAACATATTTCATTATATAAGTTTATTTTGAATAAATATATTTTTGTATAAAACAAGAACAAACTTTTCCCCGATCTGTTTATATGCTTGCTGCGAATTGATTATACCACGTAATGGCTGTGTAAGAATATCCACTACCCCATATCGTCCGGTGGGTTTCTTAAGATATAACAGAGGAAACAGCATCTTTCTGATAACAACTGCGGTAACAACTGATAAAAAATTGCTTTGGACAACTCGCTCGCCCAGCGTATCAACTATGGTAAAATCCCCCCGATGAGGCAATCTATGTGGGAGGCTTATTTTCACCAGACGACTTCTATAGGATGTAATTGATGCATGGCATTGGTTCCCGGATTCTAAAGAAAAAAACATTTTTCAAATAAAATTATTTTGAATAGAAGTGAAAGTGTTCCATATTAAAATTAGCCAGCATGTATAGCTTTAAAGAGGCCATTCAAGTAGCGACGGTCGTACTGGAACTTTGATTATATGCGACTACTTCTGTTGTGAATTGATTGGTTGCATTGATCCATGCAAGCAAGGTCATGTCGAAAGTTCGATTAAAACTTAACCGAAACTTGCGACACGACCGCATCTATCCTGGCGTGTCGTCTGTTATGGTTATGTTTGCTATGGTTCGAACGACCAAGCTAAACGGTAATTAATGTTAAGAAAAGTAGTGTACGTGTTGAAATTAATAAATAAGAGAAACGAAACAAAGGTAAATAAAAGACGAAATAAGATATTATTAAAATAAAAGAATTAAATGAGGGGGTTTATAACGCTGGACTGTTTGATAGTGTCAATCACTATATAAATGTCGTTGTAACGGTTTGATCGACGGTCTCCACTACCGTTGCTAAGTCAATGGCCCCTGTTAATGATGTTGTATATCTTGCTAGAATCGGTCTCCGTGGCGCAGTGGCTTAGCAATAAGTTGCTGTGCTGGGGGGCGCGGGTTCGAATCCCGCACGGAACAAGTATTTTTACGGCCTACAAATAATTATTCCGGGTCTGGATGTTTGTCTTTGTGCAATTTGTGTTTGTAAACTGCCTCCACGATACAGGAGAAAATCCTAGTGTGGGAGTAACGTTTTTTTTTTTAAATACAAATGAGTAAAGGTAGTCTAACTTCTTTTTCATGCCAGTTGTACAGCTGCAGCAATCACATATATATATTATCCATCCCACTCCACTTTTATTTCATCTTGAGCTGACTAAAAATATTAAATACCATTTAAATTACATTTTAAATGTTTGAAGAATTAACACAACTTAAAATATAAAATAGTTTTGCTACTTTTTATTTCAATTATAGTCAAGAGCTCAGCCTTTACAAAAAAAATATTTAATTAAACATTGTTTAAGCATACAAAGTATCCAAGAGATAGTTTTTTTTTAATATATAAGAGAGGGGGCAAACCAGCATGCGGTTCACCTGATGGTATGTGACTAATCGCCGCCCATGAACAAATGCAACACCATGAGAATTGCAGATGCGTTGCCGACCTTTTAAAAAGGAGTAGGCTCTTTTCTTGAGTTTCCCTAAGTCGCATCGGTCCGGAATAATCGCTGGTGGTAATCGATTCCACAAGGAAGTTGTGCGAGGAAGAAAACATCTTCTAAATCGCACAGTGGTGGACCGCCAATCATCCGGATGGTATGGATGGTATCGCGAGTTTTGTTGCGATGTGCGATGGTGAAATTGAGCGGCTTGAATTGATCCGAACAATTCTTCAGAGCACTCTCCGTAGTAGATGCGATATATTACGCAAAGAGGGGCAACATCTCTTCACATCTCTCCAGTGAATTGGGCCGATCGGAAAGGACTCTGCTCTGCTCTAGATGCGGTCAAGTGGAAGAAGCTGGCACTGGGGAGCCCCAGCCCAGAGATGGGAACAATATACCATGTGTGTCGTTACCATAAAGATGTTAGAGGTTCCTTTTGCAAGTAATACCAGACTCAAAATAAAGGAATCATTTCTGTAGTTACGATTATGATCCCAAAATAAAACAAACATAGCTACATAAGTAAATTTTAAAGACGAGCAAACATTCTAGTCGAGATATTCTGTAGAGGCAATTTAGATTGGAGAGGACGGCTTTTGTCTCTGGATGTTAATTTCCTTCGCATTAATCGAGGCTGTGCTTAATGCGTGCGACATTGTCAACTGTTAATTAACAACGATGTGTGCTTCGTCGACTACTATTTAAACTGTTTTATCTTGAATACGATGTACATAAAATTTCAAAGTTTTGGTGTTTTTTTTATTAATTTTGTGTGACAAAGGGTCCATAGTCCATCTACCTAATAGTGTTTATGATTATGATCTTTTCTCCATCAGTCCATAAATGGTCCACTGTTGCGTGGGTCGTGGGTGACGGCATCGCTATGCTCAGCAGGTGAATTGTCTATTGCATGATAGACCGGATGTGTGCATGTATACTACAGTTTTCTTCGATACCGCCTTAGGAGTTTAACATCCGATATATTTTGCAAATATATAAGATGGTAGTATACTGTTATTTCTCAACTCGGTGCTCACAAATAGAATTACCCAAAGATGTGAGTACACGTACCTCATTCATAGAATTTATGGTAATTGCTTCATTCTCGTAAAGGCCCCTATGTCCAAATTTGGAACTATAGTAGTGGTAAAAAAATCTGTTAATATTTATGAGGAAGCGCGTTGACTTCCCCGGATTCTTAGCATAATGTACAACAAATATCACTGAAAAAAATCATGCAGAATTTTTATAAACGAAGCCATGAGCTAGGTTGCTTAAATTGCGAGACTCTACTGTGTAATTGTGAAACCAGACTAAACGGTTACTAATATTTAGGGAGTGACCACAGGAGCTTGTTAATCATAATATTAAAACACTTTGTAGCTCGGGTTCTCTTAGAGGTCAAAAGAAACAATTTATTTGACCAAAGGTGAACAATGGGTCGTTCTAGATGATAAAAGGGCGCATACGCCTATTTTCTTACAACTGATTTTTTTTTTATAGGAAAAGGGTGACAAACGAGCACACAGTCCACCTGATGGTAAGTGGTTGCTGCGGCCCATAGACATCTACATCTATCCTCGTTTGCGAATCAAAATGCAGATGCGTTGTCACCCGTGAGGACTAAGATGGAATGCCTCATTTCCAGTAAATAGGGCCTCCGGCCACTTGCACTCACTAAGCGAAACGCAGAGGTAAACCTCTACTTCACGCTGGTATTCTGTGAGGTCGTGGTACCACCCCGGTTCGAGCCGGCCCACCAGGTATTTGTTACTACTTTCACTTTCCGGAAAAGGCCCCGCAACGTCAAGGGCTATACTCTCCCATGGTGCACCAACATTGTACAATTTCAATGCACCTCTACTAGATTTCTTTACTAAGATTTTATTATTACTAAGATTCATTTACAGACGCACAATTTGTACATATGCAACACCAGTCTTGACATCGTCACGACAGTGGATCCAGTAAAATCATTTTCGGATCTTCAGTAGAGTTCGTTTAACTCTGAGATGGCCTCGCCAACAACCATTATGGTACAGCTGTAGGACATCCGGTACTTTAGCTTTAGGGATAACCATTTGCAAACGACAACTGTATCCCCGACATTTTTTCCACTTACGGCACAAGCCTCCATCCTGAATCAGCAAGCTGTCCCATTGCGCCCAATAGCTTTTCGTGGTTGGACTTATCGCTGAGACGTCGCTCCACTTGGGTTTGGGAGCACTGGCCTTCATCCATTCCAGAATCGGCTTAATGTCCAAATCTTCTTGCTGTGCATGTTGTAGGCTGTCCTTCCACTCATTTCTGAGCTGGTCTTTCCTGAGCATCCTTACAGATACTACTTCTTTATCTTCTTGCCTAGTACAATGCTTGCAATCTTTAGAATAAGGTCTTCTTGACAATGTATCTGCGTTGCCATGAGATTCTCGAGATCAATCACCTGCCCTTTCTATAGTTCGCTTAGAGCAGCTGGATCGAAGAAAGCCCCTTTTCCCACAGCTGTAGCACCTAGGGCTCTATGCTTTATTAGTAGTATTAGTTGCTGCAACCTCCCTGACGGTCTTTTTCATCAGTATCGATTCACATATATTTTAAAATTTCCGTAAAGTCTAATGGCTCTCTTCCGTTGTAGAGAGTATTTGCGTAATTCGTCACGATTAGCAGGCGAAATGTCGATTGCGATATCAAATGTAACGTATCTTTGAGTATATATTTAGTATTTTATGCCGGGCGTAAACTTGATGAAGATTATTCTGCCATATCCCATAGTTCCCTTAGCCTCTTACGACACCCAACAGGACGAAATGGAGTAATTGATTTGTAGTAAATTGGTTAAAAAGTTAGGAAAATTATTATGATTAAAGTTTTTGGTATATTTAGCCAATTTTATGAAACAAAAAAAAAACTTCAAAATTGCTGATATGACATTCATCATCAAAAAGTTAATTTAGAAAAATTTGGAACATTGAGAAAAATATGCAAAATAAGCCTGAATTAATGAATAAGTTTTATGCAGAATTATCGGAATGAAAATTTTTTTTAGCGTGATAAAAGATTGCTAATAAATAATATCGTAGTAGAGCTTAAACTAGACCAGTTCAATTGTATCTAGATTGATTAAATTTATTCTGAAATCACTCTAACGCTTTTTACTAGCGAAGATTTTCAGATATCTAGTATAATATTGAACTCATTTATTCCTAGACAGACCCGCTAGCTTAGATCGGAATGAGTACGCATAAATTATAACGGTGGATAACATAACTGTACTTAAGTGGGATTATTAGTGACACTATTTTTTCTTTTTCCTACTTTTACCTACGGGCGATATGGTGTGATGGATTCTCTTACGATACCAAGTGACCGAAATTTAACAAATTACTTATATTTTATTTAACTTTGTTCTTGTATTACCAGGGAAACTTAGTTCGCTTTTCTTCTTTTCTTCTATAATACTTTCGTATTATATTAAAAGTATGTACTCACTTATAACACGAAATAATAATATCAGATCACAATTTTCCCTAAAAGTAAATGTGCTGCAAAATTCAATGAATACCGCGGATATCTCTAAGTGTTTTAACTTTGAAAATATATATTTTATCATAGGAAAGATTTATAGTCCCCGTTCTTTGGCGAGTGGGTTTATTGAATGATTTCAATTTACGTTAAGTGAATAGACATCACGAAAAGCAAAAGCCGTATCTATATGAATACTGGTATATTATAATAACTATCAAGTACACACGATATATTTTATATACAAACTTTACGTGCTTAGAATATTAATAACTTTCTTGTGATACTATATAATATTATAGTTGCCCTTTTTATTTCTTTAGGGTGGAAGTTTTTGGCATGTCAGCTTATAATGATTTCTTACATTTAAGCGAATATTACACATTAAATGAAATTATTTTATGGATTTTAGCCTTGCGTAACGAGAAGGTTATGCCGGACTTACCAGTTTCAACGTGGCGGTAGTAACTATAAGCTTAGACGAGGCATCCCTGAATCGCCATTCTTTGCTTCTAGCCTGTACTGGAAGCAATACTTTCTTCCCCAGCACCCCCGCAGTGCTACAAAGATGCGAAAACACTCTTGAAACATCGTTCTCTTCTAGGGTCATATTACTGTGCATACTGCCTTCCACTACAAGCACCGACAACCCCAGTGGCTTTATTTCTGGTTGTCGAACACCGACATCAAGGGGCGGGCTGAGACAATCGCGTTGGTGACGTCTTTTTCAAGTGGGATCTGTCCTATTCCGATCTCACTTGGTAGTCCTTCTATGTGGCGTCTCTTTATGGACGATTACCGACACAAAGAATGCGCTCTCCGCCAAATTCCCGCCCAGAATCGCCAATACGATTATTGGCAGGGTGAGGTTCTGACCGAATCGGCTCATCAAGATCGTCTACTCCCATTCCCACGCTGGCCACGGGAACGCTTTCGCATACATGAACGGCCCCACCAGCTCCGGCCGCCTCATGACGGTCCCTCCTCGGAAGAGGACTACTCCTCCGCCATCTCCTCCATCCAGGTAAGGCGCACTAGAACATATGGCGTACCAATCTCCGTGGCCTCCAACTTTACCTACGTGTTTTCAAAGCCATGTGGCCAAGATAACAAGCACTCAGAAGCACTCGATTTTCCGACCTCAGCGGCGGATCTGGTCTATGGCTCCGCCGCAAGCTGTTATTACAAAATTGAATATTGATTTAAAAAAGAAGATATCAGATGCATTTTGTTTAATTTTTAAAATCTTCTTAGAACTCAAAAAATCGAAAGTATATTGCCAGTAATATACTTTAATCTTATTCTTTTGTAATATATATGTTACTTGCTATAGGATTTTCTCGTGTATCGTTGAGGTTTTGTCAATACAAAATATATAGGAACAAACATTTTCCTATACACTTTGTATTAAATAGTGTTAATGAGTTCCGATACACTTTATTATATAGTGAATTTACGAGTTAATCATGTTAACCAAAAATTTTAAGAAGCCGATCTTCCTAAGTCATAATATGCATTGGACGCATGCCCGCAAGGACGCACGCATTACCCTAGTGCCCGAGATATTGTAGTTCGCAAAATGATATATTATATTGCAGTTCTATTTAAAATTTAATAAACAAGCACTCCATATTATATCAAACATCTATTATAGTTCATCAAAAAACCAATGCCTCTCCCATATATTGCATCATAATATCTCTTATATTTGACAAAAAGTGTATATTCTTAACAAAAACAAACTTAAAAAATTGATTATGTTTCATATGATTAAGCTAGTCGCATGTTAACACAAACAAGATTAAATAACTAGCTCCAGATCTGAGGCTTGTTCGCTTTCTCATGGGATCTACATTGAGATTGAACTTTAATTGTAAACAATTAAACAATATAATTTCACACGATTAATGCACAGAACTTTTTTACTGTTTAATATAAGCTAGTACTTGACCAGTAACATCTAATGGTAAGTGCGTAAGTGCGTAAAGCTATTGTGCTAAAGGCATTTACAAACAGATGCTGCCAAATTATTTCACTCCTTTGCTATACGTATTATACATTGTAAAGTCAAACAGTTTGGTTAAAATGTGTAGTGTGTCGACAACGACAAAGGGGTGACCAGCTGAGTGTCTGGTGGTTCGATAGTGGAATGGAGAGCGAGGAATAAAGTCATGCAATTTCTGCACCCCGTGTAGTTGCGGGTAAGAGTACCCACTACCCCTTATACTTCCGTGGGTGTCGTAAGAGGCGACAGAGGGAAACTGAGGCAGAAGGTGGGAAGCAGCATCTTTCTGATAAAAGCAACAGGATTAAAAAAATTGCGGTTGCAAACCCGCTCGCCAAGCGTGGTAAATATGAAAATACACCCCTGATGAGCAACGATATTAATAAACGGATTATCTGAGGTCCAAAGAGAGGGAGGACAGGGTAATACTCGAATCCGGTAACTTGATCTATCACCGGGAGGGCGACCATTTGTCCCAAGGAGGTGTCGGATTAATCATCCAAAAGTCTCTCGTTAACAACGTTGTAAAGATTGGGAGTGTGTCGATGAGGGTTGCGTACCTTATACTCAGAATCAACAAACGATATTCGCTGAAGGTCGTACAGGTCTACGCACCAACTTCGGCACATCCCGATGAAGAGTTGAAGGAAATGTATGAGGATATTTCTAGAGCCATGCATTCCTCCAAGTCCCACTATACGATGTTAATGGGAGACTTCAACACAAAACTAGGCACAAGACAGAAAGGTGAGTTTAAAGAACGGAAATTCGGATTACACATTTAATTTTTACTATTTAATTTTCACTATTTAATTTTTTTGCCAGTGATGACTTACGGATCTGAGACGTGGTCTTTCACTGCTGTCCGTATGAGAAAGTTCAAGGTCGCTCAGCGTGCTATGGAGAGGGCTATGCTCGGAGTTTCTCTGCGTGATAAACTTAGGAATGAGGATATCCGCAGTAGAACCAAAGTAACCAACATAGCCCAACGGATTAGAAAGCTGAAGTGGCAGTGGGCCAGCCATATATCTCGAAGAACCGACAACCAATGGGGAAGAAATGTTCTTAAATGGCAGCCTCGTACTGGTAGGCGAAGTGTAGGGTGACCCCCTACGAGATGGAGTGACAACCTGGTAAGACACGCAGGAAGTCGATGGCTGCAGGTGGCTCAGGACCGTGCTTTGTGGCATTCCTTGCGGGAGGCCTATGTTCAGCAGTGGACTTATGAAAGGCTGTATTGATGATGATGATGAAGAAATGGAGAAATTTTTAACTAATAAATTTTAGAGTATTAATATAAAGTTAGAGTTGAAAAACCTAAATTGTAATAAATTTATTTTAGAAATTAATTTTCATGGTAATTTTTTATGTAAATAAAATATTTGTAATTTAAAAAAAACCGGCCAAGTGCGAGTCGGACTCGCGCACCGAGGGTTCCGAACAAATCCGTAGGCATATAAGTTTAAAATTATTAGAAATATTTTTATTATATGATGTAACTAAAAATGTATGCTTTTCGCAATATTTCCTTTATCTGTGCTATAAAACGTTGCTTTGTACCAAATTTCAAGACTCTGAGTTCACGGGAAGTACCCTGTAGGTTTTCATTCCCTTGCGACTGTCGAAAATTTGAGGTATAAACGGCTGTATCTTTTGATTGTGTTGGCCTAGAAGTTTGATTTTTTCACAGCTCGAAGGGACAGTAGGGTTACGATGGCAATCCGAGTACAGACGCAGAGTACGAAACCTATCCTGCAGAGAAGAGAAGTGTAAGACAGGGTGAAGTTATATCCCCGAAATTATTCACCGCTGCATTGGAAGACGTTTTCAAGCTACTGGACTGGAAAGAATACGGTATTAATGTCAATGGCGAGTACATCACTCACTTGCGATTTACCGACGATAGAGTCCTCATGGGATAATCGCTGGAGGACCTAAGCACTATGCTCAATTACCTCAATAGTGACTCGCAACGGATAGGTCTTAAGATGAACATAGACAAAATGAAGATCATGTATAACGTCCATGTCACACCTATGCAAGTAGTTGTTGGGAGCACTAACCTCGAAGTTGTTGACAAATATGTTAACCCATGTTTTTTTTAGTGATAGAGCCACACGGCAGCTTTTGCTGTCACACGGATGGGCCGACTCGAACCGGGGTGGTACCACGACCTCACAGAAAATCAGCGTGAAGTAGAGGTTTACCTCTGCGTTTCGCTTGGTGAGTGCAGGTGGCCGGAGGCCCTTTTTACTGGAAATGAGGCATTCCATCTTAGTCCTCACGAGTGACAACGCATCTACATTTTGATTTGTAATAGAGGATAGATGTAGATGTCTATGGGCCGCAGCAACCACTTACCATCAGGTGGACTGTGTGCTCGTTTGTCACCCTTATCCTATAAAAAAAAACCTAGGACGAATAGTCTGATTAGGTAAGTCCAACTTTGACCGAGAGGTAAATCGACGGATTCAACTCAGCTGGGCAGCGTTCGGGAGATTACGACACATCTTCTCGTCAGACATACCTCAAAACCTCTAAACTAGTTTGTACAACCAGTGCGTGTTGCCAGTGATGACCTATGGATCTGAGACGTGTTCCTTCACTGCTGGCCGTATGAAGAAGCTCAAAGTCGCTCATTGAGCTATGGAGAGGGCTATGCTCAGCGTTTTTCTGCATGATAGACTTAAAATCGAGGATATCCGTAGTAGAACCAGAGTAATTGACAAAGCCCAAAAAATTACTATGCTGAAGTAGCCATAGGCCGACCATATATCTCGAAGAACCGACAACCAATGGGGACGAATGGTTTCTTAGTGGCGGCCTCGTACCGGCTGAAAAGTGTAGGGATCCCCCCACTAGATGGAGTGACGACCTAGTAAGACATGCAGGAAGTCAATCGATGCAGATGTCTCGGGACCGTGCTTTGTGGCATTTCTTAGGGGAGGCCTTTGTTCAGCAGTGGATTTGCGAAGGGCTGTAATGATGATAATGATGATGAATTTCTGCGCACTCTCTGAAATGATCACAGTAAAAAACCGAACGGCTGACGACTTTGTGTCTGTTTTCGAGTCTGGTTGAACAAATTAATATTACTTTTCTACTGGTGTAACGCGCTTGCATTTATCCTTATACTACTTCTTTGATAATGCCATGAGATTTATATCCAATATTAGAACATTTATGGGTTACTACTTTAACCTTTTTTATTTTAATTAACATTCAAAACTTTTTGTAGAATAGCGTATAAAAGTAGAGTCTACATAAAATGTGTTGGTTACTAAACGACACAGACAAATGAATTTAAAATGAGCGAGAGTCTGGATTAGTAATTATTAATTCCCTACTAGATGTATCCAATGCAGCAGCTCATCCACAATTGAGAGGTAGTAGTCTGAACCCCGAAAATGCTCTGTTTTTCAAACATGAACTTTTCAATTACTCTTGAATTTCAGTGCAGTAAATCTAGTTAAACACTGACAACAAAACTAAATATGTATATGTTGGCCTATTATGTTAATGCCTTTCTTTAATATGAGAGGGGGCAAACGAGCATACGACTCACCTGATGGTAAGAGACTACCAACGGCCATGAACATCTGCAACACTAGGGGAATTACAGATGAGTTACCAGCCTTTTAAAAAGAGTAGGCTCTTTTCTTAAAGGTCCCTAAGTCGTGTTGGTCCGGAAAAATTGCTAGTGGTATTCGATTCCACAAGGAAATTGTGCGAGAAAGAAAACCTCTTATAAATCGCAAAGTAGTGGACCGCCAATCATCGAGATGGTGTCTCTAATTTTGAGGTGCGATGGTGAAATTGAACATCTTAAATTAGTCCGAACAATTCCTCTGAGCAATCTCCGTGGTGATACGATAGAATACGCAAAGCGATGCAACATCTCTTCGCAGCACCAGTGTGTCAAGCCGATCAGAAAGTGCTCGATCACTGGCAATTCGAACAACTCTGCGTTGGATGCGATAAAATGGAAGAGTTGGCACTGGGGAGCCTGGGATTGGGGATTCAATTTCACTCAATCTACATTTCAGCTTTTTCAAAAGGAATTGTACCATAATGAGTGTTATTGGTAATAAAGGAAACAAACGATAGAAGGGTTTCTGGATTTATTTGGTTATATTTATACGCATGTTATACTGTCACTATATAAAAACAACTCGTCATATTCCTTTTAATGACATGATATATAAATAAATTTGTAGTAAGAAAATATTTTTTAAAATAATCTTTTAGTTAAATGATCTAAAAATAAAAAAATAAACTTTAAATTTTATTTTCTTCTGTTGTGTGACCAGTTTAATGCTCCTAACTTTTATTTAGTAAGTGAGAAAAATCGGAGATCCTTTCCATAGACTCATTTGCATTATATATGTAGATTATTTAGAGGCTTTTTTAAATGGTATAATATTATTAAAATAAATACCAGATTATCATAAATAACTAACAACATAATATGAAAACATTTCTTCCTCTCCGCCGCTGACATACGAGTATACGTCGTCTAGAGTCGCTCCATATTTCATCAAATCCCGCTATTTTCACATATTTGTATGTTTGTTAGGGTCAAATCATGCAACTGAATTTTACGGCAGTTATTTTCAAACGATTATAAATTATTTGCCTACCAAGCGTAGAAATTATGTCAAGGAGGCAAATAACTCTCTTCTTAGTCCCGGTCCAGCACTTTTCAAAGGTTATATAGTGGATACTGATAGTATAGTGAATAAAATAATGAGTTTTCGTTATTTTATGTTATCAAATAATGCTATTACAGTGTAATTTGCATTTTAAAGTAATTTAAAGTCAATAAATAACTAAGTTAACTCCTATGTTCCCTCTCGGGCAAGAAGAACTAAGCGCATCTCCATTTCCGTTAATCCGAGTCCGTTTCGCGGTGGCCAAGGAGACGATTCATCAGTATTCAGTGGTCAATGGATACTAGTTAGATACATTTGTTATTTTGTTTTTTATGTACTGGAGCTTTGGCTAGAATTAGTTTTAGTATATGAAAATAGGAGTATTATGTCATAAATATATCGTAATGTTGATATTTAAAATGTAACTTTAAAAGTATCAATGTGAAACGTATTTATCTTCTCTCAATTTATTATCAATCTTTGTTTCTCTCATTCTCTTCTTGTATGTAAAAGGTTTCTTAAATACATAATTGTTTAAATCACACCATTTAATAAACCGATAAAAGTCTAGTGTTCCCTTAATTAGGAGCCGGAGTATCAACATCTGCTCCCCGATGCGCGTAATTACAGTTTCTGATTTCAGTGTTAATGGAATTAACCTTAGGAAACTATAAGATGAAACAATATTTTACTAGAATTCTTTGGTTTTATTAATCATTTGAAACCTCTCCATGATAACTTTAAAAATGATTTATCTAAATTCTTAATCTAAAATTACTTATATGCTTACCAATAAGTAATCTTTCTAACATAAGTAATTAGTTATAAAATATTTAAGTAATATTTGGGTAAGGTTCTAAGCCACGTCTGAACCAACTTCACTAATATAACTTAATGTGTATGTACAGTAGAATGTATTTTACACAAATCACAGTTTTTTGTAATTATTGTCCGGACTTTACTCAAAAAGAACCGGATAAACCTAGTTCTTTGTTTGTGTTTTTTTTATAGGATATGAGTGACAAACGAGCACACAGTCCACCTGATGGTAAGTGGTTGCGACCCATAGACATCTGCATCTATCCTCTATTACAAATCAAAATGGAGATACGTTGTTACCCTTGAGGACTAAGATGGAATGCCTCATTTCCAGTAAAGAGGGTCTCCGGTTATCTACACTCACCGTACGAAACACATAAGCATTAAACTGCTATTTTACGCTGGTATTCTGTGAGAGCGTGGTTTTTCCCCAGTCGAGCTGAACCATTCGTGTTACACTATATTACTAATATAACTGCAGCATAGCTCTACCACGTTCCTATACATGTACTAGTTGTTTTGACAATTTCCGTAACATATTAATATTGAATATTATACGGCCTTAAATATTAAAAGAAAAAAAGTATGACAACTTTTCATTAACTCATTAATTATTGTAATATTTTTAGGTAAAAGTAAATTTTCAACTTGCTGATGACTTAAAAAGTGTTGAGAATTTAGGAAAATTAAATAAAGAAACACTCCGCGCTGAAAACCAACAAGCCTCAACTTATCAGGCATAATAATGACAGCCAGAGAGATATGTTAACATGAAACTGACAGCTTATAAAAGAGAACAATACTCTCTACCGAGCTACATAGAGGCTCAGAAGCACAGTAAATTATTATTAAATGTAATATTGCAAAAATTTGGAAAATCCAAAAGTGCACGGTATTTGAGCGTTTCATTTAATTTTGATGACAAAAATAAATTGGATTTCTGACTTTTAAAATATACTATTTACGTGTATTAAATCTATCGCTCTATTATTTTAACAGGTAGTGTTACTTACAGGGAAAAATATATAATGTTTACCAAAATAAATAGATTACATAAAGTGTGAAATCGATATAGTCTATATGATACATTTGCTCTTTGTCTATCAAATGCTAAAAAAATATACGACAGAGCCTTTAAATTTTAATAGCGATAAAACTTATAACAAGTTGAAAATCATTTTATTACCGAACTACGCATAGTAGGCTATTGATGAAATAGGGAACCAGTTGATTTAATTCTGAAGCTAATAAAAAAAAAACCCCGATGTCGATACTTCAATTTTTTCGCGAGTTATCATGACCACATACAAAATCAACATTCTAACGTCCTCGTAACATTTTTAACAAACTATTTATTTTTCAAGTACCAATATAAAATGATTGAAAAAATTAAGATTGATTAATTAAAATGTTTTGTTGATATATTGTTGCTGATATTATCGTATACGTACAATATTGTTACGATAGGGGGATTTTAAGAACACAAAATTGCTTGACGTGTCGACAATAGAACACACCTATAACGCTTCGCGTTACGAGGCGTGCAATAATAGAACAAATTATATATATACTTTTATATTATATAAAGAAAAATAATAATATTGTGCAAAATATCTAAAAGTTTGTAAATTAATATTTTCTTCTTTATCAACTCGTACTTGCAACAGTTGACTGCTGCATAAGGATCTGTTCTATTTTGGGTAGTATTTGCCATGATCGCAGTACCACATGCAATCGCAATAACAAGCACTTTCACCGCTGCTCCCCGACGCCGGTGAGGATGATTTATATTTGGCATGTTATACGAAATATTATTATCTTCCGGGTAATGGCGGTGTACGAATATCCACTACCCCATTTCGTCCCGAGAGTGTCGTAATAGGCGACAGAGGAAAAATGAAACAGGACATGGGCAGCAGCACCTTCCTGATCAACATAATCAACAACTGCGGTTGTCAACCTGCTTGCCAAGCGTGGCAACTATGGCAAAATCCCCCCATGACTTATATAGGCTGTAATGGATGGATGCATATTATACGTAATGGTATGACGACGTCTATAGGTGGCTGTAATGTATTTTTAGCTTTTCTATGGTCGCTTCTTTATGAGATTCTTCTGATCGAGACACTAAGCCACCACCATACGTATGTAACCAAGTTTAACAGCCTATCAAATTCCACTATTGAACATAAGCCGACTCATACATTGCTACATAAGCGGGATATTCACCAATGTTGCTAGGGGAGTTTCTTTTATTTTCTAGTTGTTATTGACACAGCTCCTTTAGGGGAATTCTATGGGAGGTCTATGTTCAGCAGTGGACGATTATAGTCTAAAATGAAATTAATAAATAAACGAAATCCTTCTACGCAATTATGATAAACTTACCTTATTACTAGAATCTATCAATTGAAGATGAAACATTATTAATGAGATGTAATGATTTCTTATGTTTACGCAGACATTACACATTGAATGAAACTAGTTGTACGGTTTTATCGTGTTTTATTAACTTATTATATATGCGGCTAAAAATAAGTTAACTTCACATAACTACGGGTGCTTTCAAGTACTCGAAACGTCGGGAGTATTAAATAAGTTAATAAAACGCGATAAAATCCATAAAAAATATGTTCATTCAAGTAACGAGATGTAATAAAAAGTTTTAATTAAAAGTCGAAAGTATTTGAAGTCATTTCAACGAAGTAGTCATAAAACAGATTTATATAAAAAATACAGAGAAATAACCAATTAAAACATTTTGCGGTCTGCTACTCGGAAAAATGTATACAAAGTATAACAAGTAGTAACTGTCCGCGGCTTCATAAGATTGGATATAAAATTAGCTTAACGTTCGTGTTGCCGCGGCAGTGTTTATTTTCCTGTGTAAAAAAAAAACAATATATATCAATTCAGAATTTGGCACATCGGTGTGCTAAGTTTTACACAAACATTTTAGCCGTTTATACGTGATTGAGTTGTCAATCATGTTTGTTAACATCCAAACATCTTCACACACACATATGTATATAAAGTTCATTATCATTATTATCATTACAGTCAATCAAATCCACTCCTGAACATAGACATTCCACAGGATTCGCTAATAAAAGCTGCCAACATTTTTAACATTTGAGCGCGTTGACAACATGCTCAAATTTTAAAATAATTGACTTACATTTTTTTTATAACGATTTCTTATATTTACGCAAACATTACACATTTAAATAAAACTAATTTTACGGATTTTATCGCGTACATTAATTTATTTTACATTCCCGACGTTTTACAAAAACTTTTGTCGGATGCAAGTACTTATAAAAAGGTTAAAAATGACCCAACAAATAACACACTCAAAACAACTAGTGATCTCATAAAGAAACACTCCGAAATATTAAATCTAGACGTAAAATCGATAATACCTACGTGTGCCAAATCACCGAAGTTGTATGGGTTACCAAAAATACACAAGCCCAATGCTCCACTACGTCCTATAGTATAGCCAAATCGATTCACCAACTTACAAATTGGCTCAACACTTAGCGAATCTACTCTCACCGCTCAAGTGACATACAAGAGCACACACAAAGGATTCCTGTCATTTTGTCAGCGAGATTAAAAACCTGCATCTGGCAGACAATGAAACTATGGTCAGTTTTGATGTGCAGTCTCTGTTCACATGCTTACCTGTTGAAGACTGCATCTCGATTGTTACTAGAAGGCTAGAGCAAAACAACATGCCCGTAGAATATGCAGTATTACTTAGACACTGCCTTACATCTGGCAACCTATTGTGAAATGAGGAGTTCTACAAGCAAGTAGATGGAGTGGCGATGGACTCACCTGTATCTCCCATTGTTGCCGATATATTCATGGAGGACTTTGAGGAGAAAGCCCTGCGTACTTCTCCCGTAGATCCAAGATTTTACAAGCGGTACGTAGACGACACTTTCACAATTCTCCCTTTAGATAAAATAGCTGCATTTCTAGACCATCTTAACTCCTTAAATTCTAAAATTCAGTTCACAATGGAGTTAGAGGCAAACAATTCTTTAGCTTTTCTAGATGTGTTAGTAATTCGGAATCCTGATAACACCTTGAGCCATACTGTGTATAGAAAAAAGACCCATACAGATAGATATTTAAACGGTGATTCTCACCACCATCCTTCACAGTTAGCAACCGTGGATAAATCTTTGTTTCAGAGAGCACGAGGGATCTGTGACAGTAAACACCTGGCCGCCGAGCTCCAACACGTCAAGCAAGTTTTGTTTGTTCGGGTCCCGCGCCTACGTCACAGTGAACGAGTGAAGCCGGCCACAGTCGAGCGAGTGCCTGCTGTACTGCCATATGTCGGAGGTGTCACAGACAAGATTGGCTACATCTTGAAGCGTGCTTCCATTAAAACATATTTCAAGCCGCCGAAGAAGATTAGTCAGTTTTTACCATCAGTCAAGTGTAATATTCCTCTGCAAGATGCAGGAGTGTACAAGCTTGATTGTGAATGTGGTCTCTCTTATATAGGACAAATTAAAAGATCCATAAAAACCCGCGTTAAAGAACACATAGCTGATGTGAAGAATAGACGCTCCGGGAAGTCTGCAGTCTGTGAACACGTACAGGATCGCCCCCGTCACTACATTAGATTTGATAGACCACAAATCCTCGCTAAAGAACACCGATTCCTTCCAAGGATGATTCGCGAGGCTATTGAAATCAAGAAACATCCTAATTTCAATAGAGAAGATGGATGGGTGCTACCATCTGCTTGGGATCCCATAATTAGTAACCCAAGCATACAACTGCAAGACTTCATGATACTGTAAGTTCATACTGCGTAGATCGGAACAAAAATTAATAATTTTTAATCTGGAGGTAGCCGTGGTTAACTATGACATTGGGACGTCATACACCTCAGTCCCCCCGTGACCATGGGTGCTGTAAAGTCCTTGAAACGTCGGGAATGTAAAATATTTTAATATACGCGATGAAATCCGTCAAATTAGTTTTATTTACATTTTCTTATCACGAAATCTTTGCTTTTTCAAACATAAATTACAGGACTAAAACCAAACTCTTGTACTCAACGTCATGTTGGAGATAAACGAACGTGTAAGTCAGCTCATAAATTGTTTATCGTATCTAGGTATCTTATGTACATAAATGTACTAGGTACTCTCTAATGCTTTTATCTAGAAATAGACATGAAATAATCCACCAATCATTACGGGAATAGAATATAAATAATAAATTTGTTATAACTTTTATTAATAGTTAGTCAATATAGTTTTCAGAACGCGTACGTGTAAGATCAAAGTCAGAATATCAATTGCAATCGTGTAATAAATCACGTTATGAAAATCCTTTATCCAATATGTACGACTAGTAAGAGTTCACGCGACAGGGCCGCGGATACGAAAATCGCATGGAAGGATTTTTGCCCACCGATACGGCTTAGGGACCTTCAAAAGAGCGTTCTTCTTTTTAAAAGGTCGGAAATGCATCTGCAATTCCCCTGGTGTTGCAATTGTTCATAGGCGGCGCACATCGGTGAGCCGTATGCTCGTTTGCCCCCTCTCCTATAAAAAAGAATATTTGTATGACCTACAAGTTTTTAACAGTGGTAGAGCCACGCGGCAGCTTTTGCTGACGCACGGATGGGCCGGCTCGAACCGGGGTGGTACCACGACCTCACAGAAAACCAGCGTGAAGTAGAGGTTTACCTCTGCGTTTCGTTTGGTGAGTGCAGGTAGCCGGAGGCCCTTTTTACTGGAAATGAGGCATTCCATCTTAGTCCTCACGGGTGACAACGCATCTACATTTTGATTTGTAATTAAGGATAGATGTAGATGTCTATGGGCCGCAGCAACCACTTACCATCAGGTGGACTGTGTGCTCGTTTGTCACCCTTATCGTATAAAAAAAATAACTGAGTCCATAGTTGAGATCATAATAAATAAATTACAACATCATATAATACTACAATTAGTAATGTTTTGAAACTTGGCCCACTTTTTATTGTAGTTGAATAAGATTTTTATTATTTAAAAATGTACAAATTAGAAAACTATTTCACAAACAACTAGTAGTCATCTACTACCACTGAATACAAATCCAAGATTAAACTAAGGAGGTAGAAGTAGAAGGAGGAATATGCCAACTTTTTTCCTCACCTATATGCGATGCTAATTGGGTGATGAGATTTCGGCGATCTCCTAGCGGCAGATAATCAATCCAAAGATGCTGAAGCTAAATTTACTGGCTGATAATTTGGAACAGAAATACAGTGCTAAGTCATTAACTATGTGTTCTCCAAGCTGCCCAGTCTAGCGTATAAGTATGGGTAAATTTGTCAAATTTTAAGATTATAAGCCATCCAAATTTCACACGTCATATCAAAATTTAGTTTTTGTGGGTTGGATTCTTTTTGCGTACTCATTTGTACAGAAAAAATTAAATGAAAAAGCGACTATAACGTACGTTTAAAATACCAGGATTTTGAACCTGTTTAATATGGGGAATAAATAATTTATAATGAGGAAAAAAGGTTCTCGAGTGGCAGCCTTGTACCGGTAGGCGAAGTGTAGGGCGACCATGCACTAGATAGAGTGATGACCTGGTAAGACAAACCGGAAGTCGATGGATACAGGTGGCTCAGGAACGTGCTTTGGCGCATTCTCTGGGGGGAGGCCTATGTTCAGCAGTGGACTTGTGAAGGGCTGTAATGATAATTACGATGATGACTATTAAAATTATTTGGTGACAATCTCTACTCTGTATAACTGTTTGAAAACTTATTATATTTTTTCAACTTAAAAAAATAGACATGCTGTAAGTGTAAACATTACTACTATTCCTTGTAACCACTCCTGGTAAGCTTAAAATGCTTCTGGTAGGAGTGGTTCACGACAGTATTCAAATAGCGTTAGGCTACTGTTGCTTCAAAGTGGTCTTGATGTGTTTAAGATTGGCAGTATGAACGTAAGCAATAAATGTTTTATTTTATTGAATTTAATGTATTTGTTACACATACTGTATATAAATCTTAGCTTTTTGCACTTTTTCATATACGTTAACTATGCCAAATCTGGAGTACAAAATGTTCCCTTTTTACAAAAGATTATTCTTCAAAGAGTAGCCAAATTTCAAATTTAATTTCAAATTTATAAATAATGATATACTGTTAATGCACTTTTTGAAAATACGAGTAAATAAGGCTTCTACTTTTATTTGAAATTATTCCAAATTGAATGTCATTTATGGGCAAAAACGTTTATGCCTGCCGATCGACCCTTACAAATGTGTGCGTGCGCGGTAACATCAGTAAAAATAATGCATTACCACGCATTTTGAATTTAAAAGATAAAAAGGACATAATGTTTGAGATTATCCTTTATTTAATTTTACTTCACTACTTGCCTATATTACTTATTCTGAACCTTCTTTGCAAATTTGGCACGTTATGGCAAAATAACCTTCTATATACCGGGTGTTTGGTGGGTGGTCCGACAAACTGAAATGGGAGATAGATGGGTTCGTTAGAAGCATATTTTCTTAGTAAATTTTTTTTCCATCTCTTACCATTTTTTTTAATTGAATTTTTAAAATTTTTTGTAATTATCCCAATTTTCTAGTATTTTGGTTCAATAACTTCTACTATTTCTAGTTTTCTACCATTTATTTTTATTTTTCCCAAGTATAATGATTTGTATATAATTAAAAAAAAAGATTTAACGCCCAAAAAGCATAAGAAAAAATACTTACGATACATTGAAAGTGAACAAACGAGAAAAATAATTGTAAACCTCTAAGTTTTCTCCAGCCCCAGAAAAATAAATAAAATTGTTGAGTAATTTAAAATGGCCTTAAAAACTTTCCTGATTTACCCTCTTTCTATCGGTATATCATATGTCAAATAAAACTTTAGATTATTTAACAAAATCATTGATAATTGAATGTGAGGGCGGGGGAATTAAAATATTTCCGCTTAGGACCCGCGGGTCAGCTACAGCTACCAGCTCATACGAGTGCCTATTATTGTATTTAATACAAAAAAGTTAATGGTTGTGTCTACACTACACTAACCAGGGTCTTGCTCAATAATAATAAAAAAATAAGTACTAGTAATTTTTTACTAAATTTACAAATTTTGTTCAAAATATCCTCCTACATTATGCAGACACGCTCGATATCTTCGACGTATTTCAGTCGTGGTAGTTTTTAATCGTATTTCTTCTTTCATAATATGAAAAGCAGCATTTATTTTTCCAATCAACTCTTCTTTTGTTTGTATTTCATTTTCGTATACAATTTCCTTTGCTCGGCCCCAGACATAAAAATCCAGTGGAGTCAGATCTGGGGATCTCGCAGGCCATTCGATAGGTCCGAGTCTCCCTATCCACGTGTTCGGAAATACCGCATCTAAATATTCCCTCACGGTTCTGCGATAGTGGGCAGGGCAGCCATCGTTTTGAAATATTATTCTTGTGTCCTCATTCATTATTGGTACCTCGCTCATTAGTTCCGGGAGATAATTTTGTAAAAAATGTAAATAATTATCTCCGTTTAAATTATCAGGTAGATAATGAGGACCGATTAAATATCTTCCGATCACACCTGCCCACACGTTAACACTAAACCGTGTCTGATGCGATATTTGTCTCGTTTTACGTGGGTTTTCATCTTTATCTGACCAATAATGTAAATTATGTTGATTGAAAATGCCTTCTCGTGTAAACTTCGACTCGTCGGTCCATAAAATGCTCTTCAAAAATTGATTATCGTCGACATCTTTGTGCAGTATAAAGCTGCAAAATTCTGTACGCCGTGCAAAATCTCCTTCCACTATACCTAGCACAAAAAATAGTGTAAGTTACTTTACTCACTTTAAAATGTATGAAATAATTAATAATGTATAAGATAAACAGTAATTTTATAAAAAGAAGAAATAATAAGTACCTTGCACTGGGGTGAGGTGAAATGGGTGCTTGCAATGGTTGCGGAGAACCGACCACACTTTCCATACAGAAAAGCCGAGTTCAGTCGCTACTTTTCTAATGCTTATAGTGGATCATCGTCAAAAGCCGCCAAGATACGCTCATCCACAGCAACATCAAGTGGTCTTCCACGTACTCCTGGTTCCCTGTGTTGCAATTTGCCAGTTTCACGTAGCCTTCTATAAGTATTTGCAAACGTATCATGGCTAGGCAACCTTCTCGTGGGATACAGCTCTCCATAAAGTCTACGTGCTCTGTGGCCGTTATTTAGGGCCCGGCCATAAACCAAAAGCATATCAGCGTATTCCTGGTTAGTAAAATAAGTGCGTTGAGCCATAATCACTGCAGTGTTTTGAATTAAGTTTGAACACTACCGTCCGAAAACAGAAACAAATAACAAACAAAAACTTAACAATCAACGAAACAAAAACTAAACTCAACGAAACTGTTCAACAATGAATGTCGAAAAAGAACTCGCAAGTAGCTTCAGAGACAGTCAAATCACGACTAAATTAAATAACAACAGAAGCAGGTAGCTGATCCGCGCGTCATAACTTCGCCTGTACCACCAGAAGAGACAACATCTACCTGGCTCGCACACGCATAAATGAAACCATAAAAATATTTAAACATAAACATAACATAAACACTCACGCCTGTCACCAGAGGGGTAGGCAGAGACTATGGACTTCCATTTGGCACGATCCTGACAGACCTCTCTCGCTTCCTCCACATCCATATACCTACGCATACACGCTCGTCGGTTAAAGGTACACTTGATTTGGCCCATTTTCAACATATCGCCATTTGGTCGATAAACTTTCGCCTAGGGCGACCCTTCCCGATTCTGCCGTTCACCTCTGCAACATAAATTTGCTTTGTCACTCTTTCCTCATTCATTCTTTCTACATGACCAAACCACCGAAGCATTCGGTGGTTTGGTCATGTAGAAAAATAATAAATATAAAAATAAATAATCAAAAATCAAAAATATTTACACGGGTAAAAACCAGTTTAGGGTGCCCTGGCAATTTTTACGGAACTTGTAATATTTAATTCCCCCGTCCCTCACATTTGATTATCAATAATTTGTTGATAATTTAAAGTTTTATGTAACATGTGATATACCGATAGAAAGAGGATGAAATAGAATTTTTTTTTTATGGCCATTTGAAATTACTCAACATATTTGTTTATTTTTTTAAGGGGCTGGAAACTTAAGGGCTTACAATTTTTTTTCTCGTTTGTTCACTTTCATGTGTCGTAAGTATTTTTTCTTATGCCTTTTAGGCTTTCAATCTTTCTTTTAATTAAAAAAAAAATATATTTCTTAGGGAAAATAAAAAACATGGTAGAAAACTAGAAATAGTAGAAGTTATTGAACCAAAATACTAGAAAATTGGGATAATTACAAAAAAATTTAAAAATTCAATTAAAAAAAAATGGTAAGAGATAGAAAAAAAATTTACTAAGAAAATATGCTTCTAACGAACCCATCTATCTCCCATTTCAGTTTGTCGGACCACCCACCAAACACCCGGTATATATAAGAGGCGAATTTTTAATCGTTAGAGCCATATCATAGTTAATAATTAAAAACACATGTGAAGAAAATTTTACAATCACGTCACATCGTAATTTTAGCACTCTCAAATTCTCTTTGTCTGGCCTCGTAATTAACAGCTTAATTAAACTGTGTAACATATATGTACTCGGAGAAGACATAATTACACGGTCCAATAAACTTACACTGCATACAATGGCGCACTCGACGTTGGTTATTTAAGTACCACGGAACAATATTTTTAAAGTTACAAACGAGCTAAGAATTGAGAGACTAAGTAATTATTGCAGACCGTGGATAAATGC
>JAVANC010000013.1:11987130-12021510 GCA_033319125.1 Parnassius glacialis
TCTGATTTCGTGGAAGTCCCATCTGGAGTTCCACAAGGCTCGATATTGGGACCGTTACTGTATGCATCATACTTGTATGATATAGGAGACTGCTTTAAATTTTCCAAGTTCCTCATGTATGCAGATGACACTAAAATTTACGCATATATTAAGTCTGAGGGAGATGCACACCAACTTCAAAAAGACTTGAACCAGCTTTGTTGTTACTATCACGATAACCGTATTAGTGTTAATATTTCAAAATGTTATCAAATTAGCTTCACCCGTAAAAGGCATCAAATTAAATACCAATATAAATTAGATACATACCTTTGGAACGCATCTACCAAACCAAAGATCTTGGTGTTGTTTTGATTCCAAAATGCTCATGTCTGATCATGTCACAACAATTGTTGCAAAAGCGTATAAAAACTTAGGATTTGTTTTAAGAGTGTGCCGTCCATTCTCAGATTCTGAATGTATTAAAGTTCTGTATTATTCTTATGTACGAAGTGTTTTGGAGTATTGTTGTAATGTCTGGAATCCAAATTACTTGTCTTACATAGAGAATATAGAGCAAATACAATGTAAATTTATTAAGGCATTAAATTATCGCACACAACATAAAAAAATCAGTTACAAGGAATCTTGCGAACATCATAACTTATTACCGTTAAAGGACCGACGTACACTTCTACAAATTTTGTTTCTTCACGACGTTTGTAGTAATAAAATTAATAGTCCTGAATTGACATTGCAATTTCTACAACTCAACACTCCTTCGAAACGTACCAGACACACATCTCTATTTCATGTTCCGTTAAGTCGCTCAAAATATGCTCAAAATTCTGTGATTAGTCGTACTCTTAACTACTATAACAAAAACTTTTCATCTATTGATATTTTTCACGACAGTAGAGCTTCCATAAAAAAAGAAATAATCTCAATTCTAAGAAATAAGTAGTAATAAATAATAATAATAAAACATCACACACAAATCACAAACATGTCACACCTCTTCACATCCATCCCTACACTACTTGCACTTCACTACTTACATTTAAAAATCACACAAACACACACACACACACACACACACCACACACACACACACACACACACACACACACACACACACATATACTTAACCTTATACTTACTAAATCAAAACACTACTAGATATACACATGTGCACTGTGTTTTGTAAAATGCGTACCTTAAAATACCCATAAATATCTTCAAATATGTTGGTAATTGTCTAATGTTAGAAATATTATATTCACACCATTTGTAGCGATATGTTATAAGATTATTTTATATGAAGTAAGAACCTGTAATTGGCAGTAAAAAATGTAAATATTTACTAACTTTATAATGTTACTGAATGCTGTTGGTTCTGTTGACAATAAATAAAAAAAAAAAAAAAAAAAAGTTACTACCATTAAATTGGACTTTGGGTATTAAAATACCAGCATTAAATTGGAAATAAAAATATAAGAAACTGTTTCAGTTTGCCCCTAAAATAATAATAATAATAATACCGCTATCAGTTTTAATGTGATGGCACATCTCTGGCTATAAGGTGTGAAAAATGGAAAAGGTCTAATCTATCTGGACGCAGCTGAAGTTATATCAGCACTCAATAAACGAGCTATGCTATTGCATTTTGGTGGCTCTGGGTTACAAAAAATATTCTACAATTTACCGGGTGCCAGTGATGAGTCATCAGAAACCGTTGATGTATTTAAAGTAGCCATAAAAAAACTCTACAAGTATTTTCAACCTAAACGGAGCAAAGTTTATGAGCGGCATGTTTTTCGATTGCTTAAACAGGAAAAAGGAGAAAAATTTGAGAAGTTTTTGATAAGATTGCGTCAACAGGCCGAAAAGTGTGCATTCGAAAAGCAAGATGATCATCTCATAGATCAAATTGCGGAAAAGGGTAATTCTTACAAAACGTGGGAAGAGTTAAAAAGCAAAAAAGTATATGTTTTTAATCAAATGTTTTAGACCAGACAAGACAGTATTAGCATATAGTAGTAACTCTCCTTTGGCAATAGAGGGTTAATTGAAACTATACTCGAAGTCGGTGGACGAAAGGAACATACAACCATTTACGTGATTTCGGGGGGTACTAGAGACCTGTTGGGTAAGAACACAGCAGTCCGTCTAGGTGTCTAAAACTTGGTATCGGGATAAATCAAGTGGAGAGTACCGATCCCCATTAAAGAGAAGGTTGCAATCAAAATTAAGGAATCACTAAACAGTGATATAATTGAAGAAGTGCAAGGCCCGTCTAAATGGGTTTCACCAATGTTCCAATCATAAAAGAAATGGTGAATTACGTTTGTGCGTAGATATGATATGTACGAACGCCGCTATATTGCGAGAAAACCACCCCCTGCCTACTATGGACCATATTTGCCTAAAATGAAGAAAGCTAATATTTTAACAAATTAGACATAAAACAATGCCTTCCATCAAGCGGAAATTCACTCTGAATCCAGACACATAACGACTTTATAACCCCCAAAAGATTATATAGATATAAAAGAATAATGCTTGGAATTACTTGTGCTTCCGAGATTTTTCAGAAGATCATTGAAAGGATGCTGATAAACTGTGAAGGGGTCGTCAATTTTATTGGTGATATCCTGGTATTCGGAAACAGTGAAGAAGAACATGGCGCATGACTAAAGAAAGTTCTACAGGTACTTAGTAAAAACAACGCCGTGCTGAATAGCAATAAATGCATATATAAAACGCAGGATGTGAATTTTCACATGCTTACACATGAAGGAGTAAACCCTTCAACAAGTATGTTGAGAGCATTATGAAATTTAGGGTCCCAAATACCATAGAAGAACTCCCAAAGTTTTTTAGGACTCTTATACTACATAAACAAATGGATACCTAACTTGGCCGCCATGACAGAACTTCTGAAGCACCTGCTAAGACAGAAGATGAGCAAAAGGAAGAGCTTGGAAAAACAATGGTCTGGGGAACAAGATAAAGCATTCCAAAAAACTCAAACGGATGCTCACGGAAATACAGATTTTAGGGTATTATGACGTCAAAGATGCAAGACAGGTGATAGCAGATGCTAGCCCTGTCGGACTTGGTGCTGTCCTTGTACAAAATGATACAAATGTCCTTAGAATTATTGCCTATGGTAATCGAACTTTGACATACTGCAAGCGCAGGTATAGCCAAACGGAAAAAGAGGCACTAGCATTAGTTTGGGGGTCGAACATTAATATTTTTTTTATTTGGAAAGCCTTTTGATTAGTCACTGACCACTAGCCGCTAGAGATATTGTTCGGATCTAAGTCAAAACCATGTGCGAGGATTGAATGATGGGTACTGAGGCTACAGTCTTATTCATTCAAGGTTGTATACAAGCCAGGAAAACAAATATAGCTGATCCCTTGTCACGATCATGTAACTATCCTGATAACCCACCAAAAGGAAAAGACCAGCATGTGTACCTAATAGTGGAAAATTCTAGACCAGTTGCTATACCAATGAGTACCATTGTAGCATATTCAGAAAAAGACCAAGAGATTACAAAGTGAAAAAGGTGTCTATCAGAACGACTGGGACGATTCAATTAAGAGTTACAAATTTTTTGAAAACGAGTTGTTTCCACGATAGCATTCTACTTCGTGGAAATAAAATTGTAATACCACAGCAACTCTTCAAGAGTGTATTAGATACTGCATAGGAGGGTCATCCAGGTATCGTAGCGATGAAGGGACGCTTGAGATCAAAGGTATGGTGGCCCCGTATCGATAAAGACGTAGAACAATTAGTAAAGGCCTGTAAAGTTTGTACATTAGTGGGTTTGCCAAACCCACCTGCACCAATGAAAGACGAGAGTTGCCTGCAGCTCCATGGATAAATGTCACAATGGATCTAATGGGACCATTGCCAAGTAATGAGTATCTGTTAGTAGTGGTCGACTACTATAGTCGATACAAAGAAGTAAAAAATTACAAAAACATCACAAGCTTACAGATTATTAAAATGGTAAAAGAAATGTTCAGTAGACTTGGTTATCCTATTTCTATCACCGCAGACAATGGCAAGCTGTTCGTTAGTGAAGAGTTTCGATCTTTCTTTAAAGAATGTAACATTAAGTTATTTAGTACTGTACCATATTGGCCTCAAATGATCGGCGAAGTTGAAAGACAAAACAGAGATATTTTGAAACGTCTTCGTATCAGTCAGATCGAGACGAAGGATTTAAAAGAACGTTTGTGGGAGTATCTTCTAATGTATAAACAGCATCCCTCCTTACAGTTACCGGGAGGTTACCGGCTGAACTGTTTTTCAACGAAAAAAATAGGGATAAAATTCCATCAAAAAAATAAAATACAAAAATAAATTACAGACAATCATTTACATTCAGATATCAGGGATAGAGATAAAATACAAAAAAAATCTTGATAAGAAAGAGATGTAGTGTTTGCACAAATACACAAACATACATTTATATAAAGTTACAGTCTCGAGCGCACCGCGTCAGTTACACGAGAGCCTCGGGCGAGAGTGGACGTGTTTAGTTAAGTGCGTGCCGAGCCTGTGTTACACTACAGTGATTAGAGAAGATAGCAGACAATACACTGCGTACTTTTAAGGTGAGTGGCATGTTCCGTATTTGATATCTTTTATTTTTTTCATTAATGTTTCGGTATAATTTTATAACTAGAATAGTGCAATTTGAAAGGAAAACATTTCGTCTTACGTATAACATTTCGAGTAAATAATTTTTCTTACTGGCAAGCACGCTTTAACTTTGAAGCGAGCAATCCTTTTTTCAACTACACCCGCAACGACCGCGAGTAAAGGCCAACTTCCTCGTCAACGCAAGCACTAACGCTTTTGACGGTACACATTACGTGCGAGTTCCGTTACCAGCAGTAGATAAGATCTCATTTCCCTGCTCCATCAAATACTAAGGCAGTTTCCATAACTGACATGTGGATAAAATAACAATAGTTGGCCAGAAGATATATCACACCGGGCCCGGTAAACGTCGGGCAGCTCCGAAATTACCCAGGTGAGTGTTTGCCAGGTCTTATGTGTACATAACAATAAGTAATCAGAGTTTACCGCTGCCTCCCAGGACTTCAATGCAACCTTTACAAATTTCGGAAAAAGACACTTTAGAAGTAATTATGTCATTTTCGAATGGCTCTGCTGGCGGCATTGACGGAATTACGCCTCAACATCTTAAAGATCTTGTAAGCGCTTCTGCCGGTGACGCCGGCGGAGTACTTTTTAAAAACATTACAAAATTATGTAACTTTATGCTTTCTGGTAATGTTAATCCAAATTTCATTCCATTCTTATATAGGGCAAGATTATATGCCTTCAAAAAAAAGTATAACGGTATCCGTCCTATTGCCGTTGGTTCCACATTTCGACGTTTAACTTCAAAATTAGCTTGCAGTCACATAATCTCTAACCTTAAGACCAAATTTCAGCCTACTCAACTAGGTTTTGGCACTAGAGGTGGCTGTGAGACGGCGGTACATTCAGTGCGTACATTTTTAACAAACTCTGATGCAGATGTTCTTTGAAGGTTGACCTAAGGAATGCTTTTAACTCTATCGATAGGGTACCTTGCTGAAAGAAGTGGCTAATAATAATAATAATAATACCCCCGAAATTCATCATTACATTTGGCAATGTTATAGTCAAAATACTAACTTGTTTTACGAAAACCATGTTATCGATTCCGCTGTCGGTGTTCAGCAGGGTGACCCACTGGGTCCAGCACTTTTCAGTTTGGGAATTCAACCAATTATTTCAAATTTGAAATCCAAGCTGAATGTCTGGTACCTAGACGACGGTACACTAGGAGGTAGAGCAGATGACGTCCTCAGTGATTTTACTCATATTTTTCAAAATTTTAAAATATTGTTCTTGAACCAAATAGCAATAAATGTGAAATATTTTTTTCCAATAACTTATCTACTTCTCATAGAGACACTTTAATTCAAAATTTTAATTATATTTGTCCAGGAATAAAAACTGTCAGTACGGAATCACTATACCTGCTAGGTGCCCTGTTGTTTTTCGATAGTATTAAACCTGTTATAAAAACAAAATTTGATCAGTTTTTAAACCACGTTGATAAATTGTATAAATTAAACCCCCACATAGCTCTTACTATTTTAAAATATTGTCTTCTTGTACCTAGATTTACATACTTACTCCGCTCGAGTCCAGTCTGGAAATGTTCGGATATTTTACAAGATATTGATAATAATTTAAAAATAGCTATAGAAAAAATTCTAAATTTAACTTTAAATACAACAGCCTGGACTCAAGCTACGAGTACTTTACCTATAAAATTTGGTGACATTGGTGTGAGAAATCTTTCTAGCATTGCATTGCCTGCTTTCCTTGCTTCCGTACATAGTGTCAGTGACTTATGTAATATAATTTCAAATAATAAGGCAGACCTATGTTTTGCTACGGAGGCAGGGCAGACATGGCAAACGCTCTGTCCTGGTGAAAATGTTCCTCTGGAAGTTAACCAACAAAAACAGTGGGATATTCCATTGGTACAGGGCGTTCAGAAGATTTGTTTCATAATCTCCACAGTGACCTAGATAAGGCACGCTTTCTAGCTATTTCGACTAAGGAATCTAGTCACTGGTTACACGCTTTACCATCAAGTAATCTCGGCACATTACTTGATGCGGAAAGCTTACGCATTGCCGTAGGAATCCGACTAGGAGCGGCGATTTGTCAACCCCATCAGTGTCCCTGTGGTAGCAGCGTCGACAAGTTTGGGCTCCACGGACTTTCATGTAAGAAAAGCGCTGGTAGATTTTCACGACACAGTTCTTTGAACGATGTCATCCAAAGGGCTCTTGTCTCTATAAATGTTCCCTCGGTTTTAGAGCCTTGTGGAATATTTAGAGACGATGGCAGGAGACCCGACGGTATGACATTGGTCCCTTGGAATAGAATAGAATAGAATAGAATAATTTTTTATTCAATATCGATTATTACATAATTCTTATTGAAAGTCATTCTTTATTTACCACTGGTTCGGAAAATACCTCTGTTCTGGGAAGAACCAGCAAGAAACCCAGCGGGACTTTTTTTTTCAAACATATTTCACTTAACAATATTTCATTTATACAATTTTTAAATGATTTTTAATAGAACCAGCATGGTGGCAATCACCTTATTCCCAGGGGTTATTTTCATTCATGTATTCCTTGATATTATAATAACCCTTTTTGTACAGTTTTTCTTTAATAAAACTTTTAAACTTGTTTATTGATAACTTTGAATATGTTCTGGAATTCTGTTGTAAAAGCGTATACATTGCCCCATAAATGAATTACTGATTCTGTGGAGTCTAGTAACTGGTATTACAAGCTTATGTTTGTTCCTAGTGTTTAAAGTATGCACATCCTTATTCTTATTAAAGCTATTTATGTTTTATGTACATACATTAGATTTTTCATAAATATATTGCGATTCCAAAGTTAATATGTTTACTTTCTTTAAATTTTTGTTTGAGGGACTCTTTACAATTTAGGTTATAAATCGCCCGAACGGCTCTCTTTTGCAAAACAAATATAGCTTCAATATCAGTCGCATTACTTTCATAAGACATTACGCTATGAAAGTAACTAAAATACACTAATCTAGCTGTCTCAACATCTGTGAGACTTCTAATCTCTCTTACAGCATATGCTGCAGAACTAAGTCTGCTTGCTAATTTAGATATATGGGGGCCCCATTGAAGTTTCGCGTCAATAGTAATACCGAGAAAAACAATGGTATCCACAAGACTCAACTCCTCCCCATTTAATAGCACATTGGTACTCGAATGTTTTACATTAGGTATTGTAAATTTAATACACTTAGTCTTATTGCCGTTTAAGAGCATATTGTTGGCGTTAAACCAATGTAGTAATTTCGATAGAGCATTATTTACATTGTCATAATTAAATAACTGCCGTTTGAGTTTGAAAATTAAAGAGGTATCGTCAGCAAATAATACTATATCGTGATTGTCCCCTACAAGATAAGGTAAGTCATTAATATAGATTAAAAACAGGAATGGCCAAGAATCGAGCCCTGAGGAACGCCCATTGATACTACCGATCCGGAGGAACCTTTACCATTTATCACGACTTTTTGAGTTCTGTTACTTAAATATGAAGTAAGAAGTCTAAGCGCCAAATTGTTTACACCCGTAATGTTGTAGTTTCCTGATTAATGTTTCATGATGAACACAATCGAAAGCCTTGGAAAGATCACAGAAAACACATAAGGCATCCTGTGAATTCTCCCAGGCATTAAAAATATATTTCATAAGCTCAACACCGGCGTCAGACGTCGAGCGACCCCTTGTAAATCCAAATTGGTTTTTATGAAGTAATTTATTTGTATTAAAAGAAATAACAATTGATCCAAAATAATTTTTTCACAAATTTTACTAAGAGTTGGTAGTACAGAAATAGGTCTAAAATTAGCGGGGTCCAATGTACTACCAGATTTAAATAAAGGTATTACTTTACTATACTTCATTAAATCAGGAAACACACCAGAATCGATACAAGTATTAAAAATAATAGCAAGATGAGGTGCAATTAAATCTATTATGGACGCAATAACTGTCACGGAAATCCCCCACAAATCTGCGGTTTTCTTTACATCAATGATTTTGAAGTATTTTACAATATCTTGCGGTAATACTTTTTCGAATCTAAATTCTTTTAAACAGATATTAACATTCTGTTTGAGTAATGACTCGGCGACAGTTGGAGAAGTATTCAAAGACTCTGTTGTCAAAATAGGAATATCAGTGAAATATTTCTCAAACACCGCTGCGACTTCTTGATTTGATTTAGTCAATTCATTGTTAATTTTTAATTGATAGTTTGAGTTACGAGGTTTTTCTTTACCGGTTTCGCTGTTAATTATACTCCACGTCATTTTAATTTTATTCTTAGCCGTCTTTATTTTGTTGCTAATATGTAACGATTTGGCTGTGGAGCAAACTTTTTTAAACATTTGAGAATAATTTTTGACATATTCTTTAAAAGCATCAGAAGGATTATATGATCTTTCATGGTAAAGGTCATATAACCTTCGTCTGCTTTTATGAATTTCCACTGTCGCCCACTCATTAAATGCCTTGCGACTGTTTCCAGAGAATGTTTTAGAAGTAAATGTTTTTTTTAAATTCATTGCTTATAAGGGTTATATAATTCTCCATATAAAAAGTCTGCATTGTTCTTATAAGAAAGCGATGGAAGGTTTTTACCATATTACTTCTAAATCTCTCCAGGCTTTTTGCATTAATAGGAACAAACACAATTTTCTCAATTTCCTGTTTTTTGTGCATATAAGGTAATGAAACCAGTTGTCCACAGTGATCTGAACTAAGTTTTTGAATTATTGATTTGTTGATTGGTACAACACCTGTAAAAATATTATCAATACAAGTTGCACTACACCCTGCAATTCGTGTAGCTTCAAAGAATAAATTATCAAGATTATAGGATTTGAACAAAGAGCAAAATTTAATACTGATGGAAGAAGTTTCCAGAAGATTGATATTGAAGTCTCCACACACTACAAGAGATTTACTCTGTTTATTAAGCTTAACTAAAACTTCTTCCATAATTTTTTCAAAGGTATCATAATTTCAACATGGGGGTCTGTAAACACTGACAACAATAAGGTGCTCAAGCTCAACACATGCCATTTCTACAGTACGCTCAACAGAGAGGCTCACAATGTCTTTACGTTCTTTACATGATAAGGATTTATTAGCTAATATTAAGGAGCCACCACGTAATTTAGTATCTCTATTGAACGAACTGACCACCTGGTGATTACTGAAATTAAATATGGAGTTGTAACTTTTTAACCAATGTTCAGTAATACATAAAATATGAATAAGGTTACTATTTAAAAATAATTCAATTTCTAGTTCTTTGCCTAACATACCTTGTATATTTTGATGCACCAGGTTAATACAGTTTTTATTATTGCTATTTTGTGAAATTACACAATGAAGTATAGTTGAATTGTGTTCTAAAGTATTTAAGTTATCTTTGCTAGAGATTACCTCTATTGTCTTATTATCTAATTTAAATTGCTTGGAACTAATTCCAAATCATTTGTGAAATTATTTTTCTGCTCAATAAAAGCAGGTGTTAAGGTAGCCAATAATTTGGCTGGACTAAAATATAAATAATGAGATAGCGTATTTGCTACCAGTCTCAAACTAAACTTTAATAGGTAATACCTATCTCTTGTCAAAAACTCTTAATTAAATTATTAATATCAAGTAAATGAAATTTATCATTATTATTCTTACAATTAAATGTCAAATTTAAGTTATTATTACATGTCGAATTATGCATCATTAAATTTAAATTATATCTTAGTTTATTTTCCTGTGGCCACCCCTCTATGTAAGGCAATGTAAACAAAATAACTTTAACCACATTTATGTTATTGAGATATTCAATCAAATTGGGAGAGAGGTAAAGCCTTAGTGTGGGATGCTACTTGCGTAAACACTCTGGCGGTCTCTCATCTCAGGGGTACCTCGTTTAGAGCCGGGCGGCATCAGAGGCAGCTGAACTGAGTAAGTGGCGCAAATATGAGTCTCTGAGAGATGACTACATATTTGTGCCATTTACTGTAGAGACTATCGGTCCGTGGGGTCCACGTGCGGTGAAGTTCCTAAAGGAACTCCATTCGCGGCTGGTCGTTGCTGCTGGTGATAAGAGGGCTGGTTCTTTCCTTGCTCAAAGGCTAAGTATAGCCATTCAGCGGGGAAACGCAGCCAGCGTTCTTGGCACGATATCGCGGGGAGTAGGACTATATCATATTTAAGTTTCTAGTTTTAGTTTTTTTTTATTATTATTATTATAGTTTTTAGTATTGTAGATAAAAATAAGTATTATGTATAAGTAATTATTGTTAGATATTTTATTTACAATCATATTGGAAGCCAAGGAGCATTCAAAAAATTTAGTCCGTTAAAAATGTATTACAAATGTACCAAATTTTCTTTGAAGAATCGAAGAAATATGATGAATGAATAAGAAAGTCTACCTTTAGAAACAGATTATAAGCATAATGTATGAAAGTTCTTGGGGCTTGAAAATTATGGTTTCTTTGTGAGAATTTTTTTTAATGAATATTTTAACTTAATTAAAATTTTAATGTATGATTATCATATAAATATAGACAGACAGTACTTGTACTATCGTCGATCTCTAAAAATCTACTGCTTCTTCTCCGTCACCCTTACGACTACAATTCAATACTAGACAAGGCATTCTCCCATTAAAAAGTTGGTAGTTTAGAGCCTTAGACGTTGCTAACTTTCGACTACGTATTTCAGAACTACTATATAACCACAATATTTCGGGTATTTCCTCTTTATTTATATACTCGTATTACTCTATAAACAACAACAATTAGACGTACATCAACAAAAATAAATAGCGTTATATATTCTATTATACCTCCAACACGCATAGAAGGTGATTTAGAAAATAAATAAAGCAATAAATGAGCATTGACTTACTTTTGCTAGATTTTACACACCACTTCAGCTCAGAAATGTGCTAAGACAGCCGCCTAAACGTAGGCTATCAGCAACATAGAGAACCACATGTTGTTGATTTTCGAGCCTACATGTACTGTACTAATAGATATAATTAAAACCAAAAAAAACTTATTTTAAGCATAGAGTCCCCAAAACCATCACATACACCTATGCTTGTAGTATAATATATTACCAACCCGTTAGAATACGGTAATAATATATCTCGGCAGAGTGCAGTATATTCCTCGATTACTCATTCAGCTAAAGACTGATTTTTTCTATGTATATACATTATTTATTATATTGTGAATTACGAATTTAGACATTTTATATATTACGAAGGTAAAAAAGAAATAAAAAAACTGAAAGTCAATAGTAATAAATTTTTCGTAATTTTCATCAAAACTTTGTCTTAAGTTGTCAAATTCTTATCCTATTTGCTTCCTTATATGAGATCTTAGTATCCCAACGGTCATTAAATATTCAAGTCACTTCATTCCGAGGCCACAACAATGTAGTCCCGTTCCCACAAACTTGTCTTCATAAATTGAGCATAACAAACATCTAACTAAATAATAATCGTTAAGCACTTCAATACCATGAATGAAATGTTCTAAATAAAACTAATAACATTATAAGCATTCAACGCCTTCATGTATAATGTAACGCTTTTAAATTTATTAGTTTTCTATTAAACAGTAAGAAAATAGTCGTATTGTGCCCTTTTATCGTCTAGAAAGACCCATTGTTCACCTTTGGCCAAATAAATTGTTTCTTTTGACCTCTGAGAGAACCCGAGCTACAAAGTGTTTTATTATTATGATTAACAAGCTCCTGTGATCGCTCGTTACATAAGTTTGTGTACTTGGGTGTATAGTGTAAAGTTTAGCTAGCCCTCATTTCATTATAATGTTAGGTTTATTTACAGTGCCTCTGATACTTGGCTACTAATCTTACCTGCAAACTTTTTGTACAAACATTACATTGTATAATGACAAGGCTAAGACAAAACTATGCCTCTGTGTTTTCATGTACTCTTGTGGTCTTTATCATCATCAACATCATTTACAGCGCTTTACAAGTCAACTTTTGAACATAGGCCTCTCCCAAGGAACGCCACAAAGCACGGCCACGAGCCACCTGCATCCATGGACTTCCTGCACATCTTACCAGGTAGCCACACCATCTAGAGGGGGGACGCCTTAGCCGGTACGAGGTTACCTACCACTCGAGAACCTTTCGTACCCATCCATTGTGGCTTTTTGAACTGTATGACCGGCCCATTGCAACTTCAGCTTACGAATGTGTTGGGCTATGTCGGTTACTCTGGTTCTACGCAGATATCATCTTTTTGAAGCCTATCACGCAGAATAACCCCGAGCATAGCCCTAGGTCACCACCGGTAACACGCACTGGTTGTACAATCTAGTTTTGAAGTTTTGAGGTATGCCTGACTAGAAGATGCGTCGTGATCTCGAATGCTGCCTAACCGAGTTGAATCCGTCGATTGACCAGTCGGTCGAAGTTGGACTTAGCTAGTCGGATTATTTGTCCCAGGTAAAAATACTCGTCAACAACTTCGAGTTTTGTGCTCGCAACAACTACCGGCATATGTGTGATATGGACGCTACACATGACTTTTGTTTTGTTCATCTTCATCTTAAGACCTATCCGTTGAGAGATACTAGTGAGGTCACTTGTTGTCCTACTCTTTCATATGTCATATGTGTATGAAGCAACTTTATATAGTTAAAGGTTAAAGGAAAAATTACGAAAATCAAAAATTTTTAGTTACATCATGTTATAAAAATATTATTTTTAATAATTTTAAACTTATATTTATTATAGTTCGGAACCCTCGGTGCGCGAGTCCGACTCGCACTTGGCCGGCTTTTTTGATTTCAATAGCCTCGCGAGTCATACTTGGGAGGAATCGGTGTTCTTTAGCGAGGATTTGTGGTCGATCAAATCTAATGTAGTGACGGGGGCGATCCTGTACGTGTTCACAGACTGTAGATAGACTTCAAGGTACTGTAAGTTCATACTGCGTAGATCGGAACAAAAATTAATTATTTTTAATCGGGAGATAGCTGTGGTTAACTATGATATTGGGGCGTCATATACCTCAGCCCCCCCCCCCCCCCCCCCCCCCGTGAACATGGGTGCTGTAAAGTGCAAGTGAAATATATAATAAATTAACATACGCCACAAAAGCCGTAAAATTAGTTTTATTTAAAGGTTTATGATATGTTACATTAGAGGGTAGAACCACTTTTCTGTCTAGAAGCCCGTCTGAGTAAATACGACCCCTTATATATTTCTGACATCAACTAGTCATGATTACACTTACACAGCTATGTTCTGGTCAGAAGGCCAGTATAATTACAGGATGCATTCTATCTTAGTCCTCAGAGGTGACCATGCATCAGTACACTTCTTTGTTTGAAGTTGCCTACAGGTCTCCATCGCATGCGGTGGCCACTTACTAATTAGGTGAACTGTAAGTTCGTTTATTACTTCAGTTCTTTAAAGAAAGGTAGGAAGATAAAGAGCGAAGAAGTATAGAAAGAGTTGAAATATATATGTAAATATATATAAGCCCTTCCTGAAATGAGTGAATGCGTGTTCCTTGAAGTGGTTGGTTATAGGTTATTAATCACAGAAAAGACTACAATGATATGTTAAATAAATACCCTTTACGGCTCGATCGTAGATTTGCTCTGTTTTTTCGACTGTTATATTTATAGTTAGAGTAGCGCAATATACTACCAAGAAATGAAAAGATAATACGAGTTATTGAGTTTCACTATAAGTTGTGCCATCATGTACCATATTTAAAATAAAAAATACCTGCGATTACATCACTTAATATCTTAAATCAATTACAAATTATTTTTATTTCTTGTAACCATGATATTTAAAATAAGATACCATAAAAGTGAACCGCATAGAAATAGATTTCGTTGCTCCTCTTTTGTATAATGTGTTTTTTTTAATAAAGAAAATAACATAAGCAGTCTGCTAATGACGTTTTTGTTTTTTTTTATTTTATTTCCTTTTAATACATTCACAACAAATACGTCAACCATCGGCCTTATTTTCTCTCGTATCGTAAAGGCAGTTTACATATACCCAGAACAATTGTTCCTGGTTCTATATATAGCGCTGCAACTCATTGCTAAGCCACTGCGCCACGGAGCCGACTTTAATTAGAAGGACTTCTTAAACCATAGTTTAAAACTGAGACTATTAATAAAGCACTTGTATATAACACGATAATTTTAACCAACCGCAACAGGCTGCTCCAAGAACCGCAACATACAAACTCGTTAAACAACACTGACCTACTTAGCAAATCCTGATTCCTGATCCGAAAAATGGCTGATTCGCCTTTGATTTTGATTGGTTTTGGAATAGACGATCGCAGTACCAGACGCCTCATATTAGACTGGATATTTTACTTCTAGCGTAAATAAAGTTTTACTGCCACCATCAGGAGCCATAAATTTTACACATATGCCATAGTTGAATAAAACTATTTTTATTGACTTTATTGCGTGTAATTTTACTACGACATTCATTGGACGAAATGGGGTCTAAATACATTTCTCCGTAGTAATGTCGGGATGAAATAGGAGAGAAAACTAATGTCGACAAACACTATTAGGTGGATGGACTATCAAGACCCTTTATCACTCAAAATTTATTTAAAAATCCACTAAAATTTGACATTTGTATAAATCATTTTCAAGATAAAACAGTTTAAATTGTAGTCGACGAAGTACACATCGTTGTTAATTAACAGTTGACAATGTTGCACGCATTAAGCACACCGTCGATTATTGCGAAGGAAATAAACATCCAGAGACAAAAGCCGTCCTCTCCAATCTAAATTGCCTCTACAGAATGTCTCGACTAGAACAATGTTGGTTTGTCTTTATAAATAATATATCACAAACATGCATGAGTCTATTATAGACTCATGCATGTTTGTGATATATTGGATATGTATATTTTTATTTCAATATATATAATCAATTTAAGATCATAATCGCAACTACAGAAACGATTTCTTAGATGATTTCTTTACTATCAGTCTGGTATTGCTTGCAAAATGAAACTTTGATGGCTTTATGGTAACGACATAAGTGAATATACTGTTCCCATCTCTGGACTGGGGGTCCCCAATGCCAGCTCCTTCCACTTGACCGCATCTAGAACAGAGCGGCTCGAATCCTCGACGACTGAGTCCTTTCCGATCGGCCCGATTCACTGGCGTTGCGAAGAGTGTCTCTTTGTGTATTTTATCGCATCTACTACGGGGAGTGATCTGAAGAATTGTTTGGATTAATTCCAGCCGCTCAATTTCATCATCGCACATCACAACAAAACTCGCGATACCATCCATACCATCTGGATGATTGGCGGTCCACCACTGTGCGATTTAGAAGATGTTTTATTCCTCGCACAATTTCCTTGTGGAATCGATTATCACCAGTATTTTTCCGGACCAATAGGACTTAGGGACCTCCAAGAAAAAAGCCTACTCCTTTTTAAAAGGCCGGCAACGTATCTGTAATTCCCCTGATGTTGCAGTTGTTCATGGGTGGCGATAGTCACTTACCATCAGGTGAACCGCATGCTGGTTCTCTCTTTTATAAAAAAAAACTATCTCTTGGATACTTTGTATGCTTTACCAATGTTTAATTAAATATTTTTATGTAAAGGCTGAGCTCTTGAATATAATTGAAATAAAAAGTAGCAAAACTATTTTACATTTTAAGTTGTGTTGATTCTTTAAACATTTAAAAAGTAATTTAAATGGTATTTAATATTTTTAGTCAGATCAAGATGAAATAAAAGTGGAGTGGGTTGGATGATATATATATGTGATAAAGCCTTGCTGCAGCTGTACAACTGGCATGGAAGAGAAGTTATACTACCTTTACTCATTTGTTTCTCTCTAGCAAGATATACAACATCATTAACAGGGCCATTCACGTAGCGACGGTAGTGCAGACCGTCGATCAAACCGTTACAACGACATTTCTATAGTGATTGACACTAAAACAGTGCAGCGTTATAAAACCCCTCATTAAATTCTTTTATTTTAATAATATCTTATTTCGTCTTTTATTTTCTTTTGTTTCATTTCTCTTATTTATTAATTTCAACAGGTACACTACTTTTCTTAACATTAAATACCGATTAGCTTGGTCGTTCGGACCATAGCAAACATAATCATAACAGACGACACGCCAGGATAGATGCGGTCGTGTCGCAAGTTTCGGTGATGTTTTAATCGAACTTTCGACATGACCTTGCTCGCAAGGATCACTCTGCAACCAATCAATTCACAATCGAACTTGTCGCATGTGATTAAAGTTCCAGTACGACCGCCGCTACGTGAATTGCCTCCTTAAAGCTGTATACATGTTGGTTAATTTTAAAATGGAACACTTTCAATTCTATTCAAAATAATTTTATTTGAAAAATGTTTTTTCGTTTTAATCCGGGAACCTATGCCATGCATTAATTTCAGCCTATAGAAGTCCTGTGATGAAAATAGGCCTCCCTCATAGATTGTCTCATTGGGGGGATTTTACCATAGTTGTTACGCTGGGCGAGCGGGTTGTCAACCGCAGTTTTTATTATTTTGAGATTTTCTTTTATAGGAGAGGCGGCAAACGAGCATGCGGCTCACTTGATGGTAAGTGACTACCGCCACCTATGAATAACTACAACAGCAGGAAAGGAATTTCAGTTGCGTTGCCGGCCTTTTATAAAGGAGTTGGCTCTTTTCTTGAAGGTCCCTAAGATCTATCGGTCCGGAAAAATCGCTGCTGGTAATCGATTCCACAAGAAAATCGTGCGAGGAAAAAAACATCTTCTAAATCGCATAGTGGTGAACCGCCAATCATCCAGATGATGTGGATGGTATCGGGAGTTCTGCCGCGATGTGCGTTAGTTGTTATTAGAAAGATGCTGCTGCCCATCACCTGTTTCAATTTTTCTGTTACCTCTTAAGAAACCACTGAGTAGTGTATATATATATATATTCTTACACAGCCACTACGTGGTATAATCAATTCGCAGCAAGCATTAGGTCGGGAAAAAGTTATCGAAAAATATGGCACATTTTTCGTTACCATCTTATAGGTAATACATAATGCATAATCCCGTTGCTGTGGAAATCTTGGGATTTTTGATCAAAAAATGCGACAAGTATTTTTGATAGTTATCTCGTGATATTAACCTAACACTACTCAACGAATTCTCAAGAGACCGTAACAGGTAAAATCCGAGGATGCAAAGTCAAAACAATATGATGGATGCATTACCACTTCCCAACCAAGCTCTCTCAACTTTTGCTTAATGGCCAAACATGTGTGTGGTCCAACGTTATCATGATGACAGACCACTCCTTTTTTGTCGATCAAATCCGGCCTTTATTTCTCAATTTCTTGCTTGAATTAGTTGTTGAAAGTAGAGATCCGAAACGATGCTTTTACATGGCGGTAAAAGCTCAAAATAAACGATGATCTTCCAATCCCACCAGTTACATATGCCTACTGACCTTGCCATCACGAAGACACTTACCATACATCACCGCCTGCTAAGCAAACAGCAGCACGGCTTTAAAATGTGTCTCAATTTATTTACGTGACTTAAGAATATTCAACATAGTATAAAAATCAAGGTTTGTATGTTAAGATCGGTCATCATTTCTGTGAACATACATTGTCACAGTAAGTTAGCTTGTAAGTTAGAAAATAAAAGTAATATAAGAAAAGTCTTCGTCTCCTTTCACATCAATCCTCAATTCCTCTGCTGTGTCGTAACTACTAATATGCCGATCTTGCTCAACTTTTTCAATAATGGCATCAACTTTATCGGTATTTGGGTGAACAAAGCAAGCTGCATTCCTAACATCAAAATTCTCGGCCTGAAAACGCTTGAACCAACTTTGCTCTTACTGGTCCATAAGCGTCATAACTTTTTTACGCGGCTTGAGTCACATTTTTCCCTTTTTTGTATAAAACGTCAGAATGTATCGAATTTCTGCGTTAGATTCACTCATTTTAGCGCACAGAAAAATAATTGAAAAATGTCGTTATAAAGTATAATAAAATAAAGTGTTATTCTACTAAAACCAGCCAGATACAACCGGTAAAACCACAGAGTGTTTGTATAAAATTGAAAAAAAAACTACGAAGAAACTCTTTCCCCAACTTAATATATATGACTATTAAAAAGGATTAAACCTAGGTTATTAAGAGCATTTGCAACTTTCAGTTTATTGAGTCTGCTTGTTCAGGATAAACAGTTTTATTTGTTAGCTGAATTCAAAAAAGGATGGGGAATCTTTTGAAATGAAGCGATGACAGGTCGACCGCTAAAAGTAGCCGCGCCACGTGAAGAAAATGTATCAGCAACCAAAAAACGTACGATTTTTTCAGTGCTATTTGTGTACATTATGCTAAGACTCCGGTGAAATTAAAGGGCTTCCACATGAATATTCATAAATTTTTTTTACCACTAATTTAGATCCAAATTTGAACATAGGGGCCTTTACAAGAATGAAGCAATTACCATAAATTCTATGAATGAAATACGTGTACTCACATCTTTGGGTAATTCTATTTGTGAGCAACGAGTTGAGAAATAACAGTATACCATCTTATATACTTGCATAAAATATCGAATGTTAAGCACCTAAGACGGTATCGAAGAAAACTGTAGTATACATCAACACATCCGGTCTATCATGCAATAGCCAATTCATCTGCTAAGCATAGCGATGCCAGCACCCACGACCCATGCCAACAGTGGACCATTTATGGACTAATGGAGAAAGATCAAAATCATAAACACTATTAGGTGGATGGACTATCAAGACCCTTTATCACTCAAAATTAACTTAAAAAAACCACCAAAATTTGACATTTTGTATAAACAGTTTAAATTGTAGTCGACGAAGCACATGTCGCTGTTAATTAACAGTTGACAATGTCACATGCATTAAGCACACTTTATTAATGCGAAGGAAATTAACATCCAGAGACAAAAGCCGTCCTCTCCAATCTAAATTGCCTCTACAGTATGTCTCGACTAAAACAATGTTCGTTTATCTTTATAATTGACTCATGTATGTTTGTTATATGTAATTGAAATAAATATATATATATATATATATATATATATATATATATATATATATATATATATTTCAATGTTAATAATAAATAATAAATCTAAGATCATAATCGCAACTAAAGAAAGAATTTCTTAGACGATTTCTTTACTTTCAGTCTGGTATTGCTAGCAAAAAGAAACTTTGATGGCTTTATGGTAACGACACAAGTGAAGTACTTACAATTCTCCCCGACCGATTCGATTTATGGGCCTTCAATAACACTCTTACTCCTTTTGACAGACAGATAAAAGGAATTGCAGTGACAGTGGCAGTGGCAGTTATACCGTCTTTAAAGAATAGTACTTTGGTGATATGCCTCGTATGGTAAGTGACGCGAATCTATGCTTAATTTTTGCCCTCATTCTGAGGAGGAAAGGTCATAAAACACAAAATAAAACGTTGATTCTTTATTACTCATACTTCCAGAACATAATTGGCAACAACTAACAACAAACTTTAGCAAACTGACTCTCGTAATAACGCTCACGTACAGACTTCATCAAACATTAAGCTGTGCTAAAGTTCTAACATCTCTGCTTTTGCTATTATATATAATTTAGTTATTTATTCAAAATAAACTTATATAATGAAATATGTTTATTGTAAAATATACATACCGTCGAATCAGTAATCGACGAGGGGGTAAAGAGAGCCCCGAAAACAGAAAGCTACTCGGATCACCTTTAGCCAAAATATATGTGTTTGCAAGTAAAATTGTTAAGAATTAATACGAGTCTAGCCCATCAAGCGATGGCACGATAAGCCATACCCCACAATCACAAGTTTCTTAACTAGTTATACGCTTTCTATGACATGCTAGGCAAGTGACATAGTTGGCTATATGCCATGCTTTTTTATTAGCCCCACATAATCATGAGCCTATGAAGCCGAATATATAGTAGTAAAATAGCAAAGTGTCCAGCCATTCCATCTATGACAGCCCTTAATAATCTACCGATGAATATGAATAAAATAGCTACATGTACTGTGTAGAGTTCACGTAACTATAAGAAATCATTATAACAACAAACATGGAGCATGAATAACTTCTTTCGATTTTTTTTCGAGATTTCGGTTAATTTTTTTTCTTTTTATCTGCCATGGTGACTCAGGAAATAAGCGCCAACCTCAATATTTCATAGTATTCGAACAAACCAAGCTTAATCCCAACCAACATGATTGATAATTTAAACGAAACTATTTTTTAAAGTTTTTATCGCGTATATTAACATATTTTATGTTCCCGCCGTTGCGATTACTTTACAGCAACCTTTTCTGCCAACAGTAAAAGCTAGTTTCATTTAAATGTGTAGTATTCGCGTAAACATAAGAAATAATTATTAATCAAAATATTACTAGTACTTTTAGGGGCAGATTTACCACGTGATTGGCGGTAAAATAATACACCGCGAAGAAGCCGACAAGCATGAGATATAAAAAAATTAAGGACGAGGTAGCGGACATCAGCCTGTATTCTGCCCAAAAAGCCCTCTCAAAAATAAAAGGAGGCCTGTAAAAATTTGTACAGTTAAGCCGTGGGGCCTAAGGGTCTAAGCGTTCGCTGTAAATTTAACAATACAGTATAAGCAGATATATAATATACATACAAACACTTAATAAAAAGAGAAAAATACGGGAGTTAATAAAAAATATTTTTTTTATAGGATAAGGGTGACAAACGAGCACACAGTCCACCTGATGGTAAGTGGTTGCTGCTGCCCATAGACATCTACATCTATCCTCTATTACAATTCAAAATGTAGATGCGTTTTCACCCGTGAGGACTAAGATGGAATGCCTCATTTCCAGTAAAAAGGGCCTCCGCCCACCTAAATGCACGTACATATTATTAATTATGTAGGGAAAGAATTATTATTTTCTAAAATATTTTTAAACAATAAATAATATGTATTATTTTTTTTACAATAACATTTATAAATAATTCGTAAACTATTATTAAAGGCAGAACCTCAACTTCCTTAAGAAAGTTGTTGAATTCGTTGGAAGGAAGAAACCTTTTCTTGCGCCTCTAATCAATTTAGATACATACCCAAAAGATTCTTAATAACGCGTTTATCTGGTATTATGATGTAAATAAACCCTTAGAAACTTAACAACTTAACGCCGCGGTTAGACCGTCATTCCAAAACGAAAACTGTGTGTGTAACCAAAATGCCGTAAATTTCACAATACGAGCACATCTGGCTATGTACAAAATTATTCATTTATATAATTACTCATTATTAATGAAAACTTTCATGTTTAACAAAAATTTACTGGGTTTCTTTTTGATTCTTACCGGAACAAGGGTATTTTCTGAAGTGGAGTAAATAAATAGAATTTGTAATACACATTCATAATTTCGTAAATTGTATAATGTACATGCTAAATTTTTTATGCTTATTTTTTTACTAACTTACGAAACCCGAACCAGATAGAATGATGTTTACAATTCAAATGTATTTTTTATCTACGCGATTATCTTTACTGATTGATTATTTTACATTGAAAATTACTATTACACAATGTCGGTACTACAAACCTTGATAAAAAATTCCATCCAACTTCTGAACTCAGGGCTTAATTTTTCGATAAACTTGCTTTATTTTTGTTAAATAATTTAAAATATTCTTTTTTCCTTTTTAGCTTTTTAAAGTCGATTCCATTTCATTAAAGGTTTAATTATTTAATCTTTCAACGCTTGTAATGTATAAAATAACGATAAGTTTCCTATATTTTCAATTTTAATTAGACTTAAACATTAATAAAGTCAACAAAGCTCAATGGAGTAGCAATTAGTGGTGGAAATAGCTTATTTTATTGCGAGTGTCTCAAACACTTGGTGGACTTAATTGTATTTCAAGTAACGTTAAGCGCTATACAGGGTATTTTTGGAACGCTCCCGAAAACTAAGACAGGCGACAGCACCAAGTACACCTTTGATCACGGGTCACAAATAAATTTGATCCTGATGAAAAAAAAAATCATATTTTTACAACGTTTTATTAGCTTTATTCACGCGCCATCATGTTAGTACAGCTAAATGAAACGATAATTTCATAAAAAAAATTATGAAAATACTGAAACCTAAAACCAGCAGTGGAATAACTGAATTCATATCAGCTGATTTAAAGGTAATGTACGCGCGAACGCAAATTCGCGCGGTCCGCAACTAGCGGGCCATACCACAATACCTAACAATTTACAACACTTGTCTAAATACCTAACTTATCTACTTAACCTACTATTTTGCCACTGTACTTGTCTCCACGTAGCCATTTTTTATCAGAATTTATCCAAATTTACAGGTTAAATAACCCAAATAACTGGTTCGATTTCCCGCTAATGAAAAAATACATAAATGAAATGTAACCAAGGTTAGAGTCATGCGTTTTTATTCATCGTGTAGGTATGTTTATTATTCTCATGTATTCAGTTATGTATGTATTCAGATTAGTTCAGTACTAAGTTATTTAAAAAATTAGTTATGAAACAGCTTATCGCTCTAAATCCTCCGTGGTGACGTGCTCAATGAAACCAGCCACACGTTGTTGCTGGTATAATAACCAACGGCAGAAAACTCGTCGACGGTCGTGATCGCCGGGAACTAAAGCTTGCACTTTGTGTAATTTGTATGGGCGCATTCGGTTACGCTTCAACACTTTGTGCACTGCACAGTATGACACACTTGTTCCATCCCGACGTCTTAACAATTTATTTAGCGATACTTCGTGTACCTAGGTTCGGATACATAACATGTTGTCGTATTCACAATCACTATAAACGTACGCGTTAAGCATTATTAAAACAAAAAACGAACAAGAATAATACCAACACGTAATTACAATTTAATAAACAAATCGACAAAACTGAAACCTACTGCGTCACAGCGTGATGCGACACGAGTCGGGCGGGTTACATTATTTCGCACCGAGCTAGATACAGGTCGAGTGGAGGGAGGTTACAGTCGCGTTCTAAAGTACTACATGGTATTGGGATATTGTTTTATAATATTATAGTAAGTAATTAATTGAATCATATTAGGTGCCTTACTTGGAATTAAAAATGGATAATGTTTACTTGAGCATTATTTGTTATTTCTATCGTAAAATATAAAGTAGTTTGTAACAAGAAAACTTAAGGTAAGGGTGGCACGCCGTCCATTATGTCGTCTTGAGTCACATGGAAGCCAGATGTTGAAGGTGTGTTGGTGTTACTGGATGCTTCTTAATCATCACTTTCATCTTCGCTTGAGCTTCCGTCATCAGGTCTATCACATGGTAATTTTTTCGGTATTCTTCCTCAACACTTTTAAATTTACTGCACAATTTTCCCCATTCACCTTCTCCTATCATATTTACCTTTTCGTTCACTAGTTTAGTCATAAAACAATCATCATCATCATCATCATCATCATCATTACAGCCCTTCACAAGTCCACTGCTGAACATAGGCCTCCCCCAAAGAATGCCACAAAGCACGATCCTGAGCCACCTGCATCCATCGACTTCCTGCATGTCTTACCAGGTCGTCACTCCATCTTGTGGGGGGACGCCCAACACTTCGCCTACCGGTACGAGGCTGCCACTCGAGAACCTTTCTTCCCCATCGGTTGTCGGTTCTTCGAGCTATATGGCCGGCCCACTTCCACTTCAGCTTACTAATCCGTTGGGCTATGTCGGCTACTCTGGTTCTACTGCGGATATCCTCATTCCTAAGTTTATCACGCAGAGAAACTCCGAGCATAGCCCTCTCCATAGCTCGCTGAGCGACCTTGAGCTTCCTCATAAGGCCAGCAGTGAAGGACCACGTCTCAGTTCCGTAAGTCATCACTGGCAACACGCACTGGTTGTACAATTTTGTTTTAAGGTTTTGAGGTATTTCTGACGAGAAGATGTGTCGTAGCTTCCCGAGCGCTGCCCAGCCGAGTTGAATCCGTCGATTGACCTCTCGGTCGAAGTTGGACTTACCTAGTCGGACTATTTGTCCCAGGTAAACATACTCGTCAACAACTTCGAGCTTAGTGCTCCCAACAACTACCGGCATAGGTGTGACATGGACATTAAACATTATCTTTGTTTTGTCCATGTTCATCTTAAGACCTATCCGTTGGGAGACACTATTGAGGTCATTGAGCATAGTGCTTAGTTCCTCCAGCGATTCTGCCATGAGGACTATATCGTCGGCAAATCGAAGGTGAGTGATGTACTCGCCATTGATGTTTATTCCGTATCCTTTCAAGTCCAGAAGCTTGAAAACGTCTTCCAATGCAGCGGTGAAGAGTTTCGGGGATATAACGTCACCCTGTCTTACACCTCTCTGCAATTGGATAGGTTTCGTACTCTGGTTCTGTACTCGGATAGCCACCGTAGCTCTACTGTACAAACACTTCAGCACCACGATATACTGACAGTCAACTTGGCACCGCTGAAGGGACTGCAGCACCGCCCAAATTTCGACGGAATCAAAGGCTTTCTCATAGTCCACATACGCCAGACATAGTGGCAAATTGTACTCTTCGGACTTCTGTACAATTTGCCGTAGGGTATGTATGTGGTCTATGGTGCTAAAGCCCTTTCGGAAACCGGCTTGTTCGGGAGGCTGGAAGTCGTCAAGTCTGCGCGCGAGACGATTCGTAATGACTCTCGAAAACAGCACGTAGACGCGGCTCAGAAGGGAAATCGGTCTGTAGTTCTTCAAGAGAGCGTTGTCACCTTTCTTGAAGAACAAGACCACCGCACTTCTGCTCCACGCCTCCGGTGTAATGCTACCATGGAGGACGGAATTAAAGAGCTTCTGAAGGACTTCAAGTACCGGTCTTCCACCCGCTTTCAGAAGCTCCGCTGTAATTCCATCCTCGCCTGGGGCCTTGCCGTTTTTAAGGTACTGGAGAGCCATTCTAATCTCGCTCAGACTGACGTCCGGGATATCTTCGGAATAGTGTCGAATAAGACTCGCTCTTGGATCGTTACTCACACTTGCGTGTGGCTCCAACGATGACGTGTACAGCTGCCCATAGAACCTCTCAATCTCACTCAAAATCTCAGGTGCCCCGGAAACGATGCTGCCACATTCGGTCTTCTGCTTTGACAGTTGGCTCTTTCTGGCAGACAAATCTCTGGCAAAGACTTTGGAGCCTTGGTTCCGCTCGATCGCTTCTTCAATACGAGCTGTATTGAAGTTGCGTAAGTCTCGCCGCATGCATTTGGAGATCTGTCTGTTCAGTTGCCTGTATGCTGTCAAATCTGTTGAAGAATGTAGCCTCATCTCCCGTCTAACAGCCATGAGATTAAGAGTGTGATCGGAGAGTTTTTGTGTTCTTCTGCGGCGGGTCTTGCAGAACTTAGCTCTGACCGCATGGACAGTTTCCACGAGCTTGTCATTCAAATCGTCCACTTCATTGCAGTCTTCTAGGCACTAAAAACGGTTTTGTAACTCGAACTGAAAGGTTTCGGTACTCTGGATTAGAGCACGAGGGGGACGGAGCGTTGACTTCATCAGACAAGACCTCTCCAACTTAACATTTAGGTTCAGTGTGCCTCTAACCATTCGGTGATCGCTGCCGGTTTTCACCCTCGCGATCACTGAGACATCACTGAACAGTTGTCGTCTGGTCGTCATAATGAAGTCAATCTCATTTTTTGTCGAACCGTCGGGGCTCGACCAGGTCCACTTCCTGTGGGGCCGCTTCTGGAAGAAAGAGTTTATCATAAAGAGTCCCTCTTTCTCCATGAAGTCGGCCAGCTGCTGGCCCCTTGGGTTGCGTTGCCCTATTCCAAAATTCCCCACCTTCAGCTCACCGTTCTCTCTTGTGCCTAGTTTTGCATTGAAGTCTCCCATTTACACCGTATATTGGGTTTTGGAGGAATGTATGGCTCTAGAGATATCCTCATACATTTCCTCCACCTCCTCATCGTGGTGTGCCGAGGTTGGTGCGTAAACCTGTATGACCTTCAGCGAATACTGTTTGGTGATTCTGTGTATAAGGTACGCAACCCTCGTCGACACACTCCCGATCTTTACAACGTTGTTAACGAGAGACTTGTGGACGATAAATCCGACACCTCCTTGGGACAGATGGTCGCCCTCCCGGTGATAGAGCAAGTTGCCGGATTCGAGGATTACCGTGTCCTCCCCCTCTCTTCGGACTTCGGATAACCCTATAATATGCCAGCGCAACTTGTCTATCACTTCTTCCAGCTCCACGATCTTCTCGTCAGTCCTCAGGGTGCGTGCGTTGTACGTTGCCAGGTCGAGTCGTCAAAGGTGGCAACCGAACCTCCACCGGAGATTCTTAGCACCGCCTGCCCCGCCGTTACCATGGTCGCCACCGTAGCCAGGAATAGCGGGGTAAATATAAAAATATAAATAAAGCATAAAACAATAGATATAAATAATTTTTCTTTCCTTCCTTTTTAAAACATCGTCGCGAGTCGCAAAGTAAGCTGTGTATGCGACTGTATTTTTGGAGCGAACAAAGCGCGGGAACCAATAGCATGCAGGCACAGTAATACTGGCGGATTGTTCCTCCGTCGCGCCCCCTTCGTACCAATATGTGATAAATCGCTCAGTTCAAGGCCAGCGTTCTTTTTTCCCGTTAGCGCGTACATTAACCTCCATTAGTCAGGTGATATCAATTCAGTTTTCATTGCTGGTTTTATGTTTCAGTATTTTCATGATTTTTTTTATGAAATTATCGTTTCATTTAGTTGTACTAACATGATGGCGCGTGAATAAAGCTAATAAAACGTTGTAAAAATATGATTTTTTTTCATCAGGATCAAATTTATTTGTGACCCATGCTCAAAGGTATACTTAGTGCTGTCGCCTGTCTTAGTTTTTGGGAGAGTTCCAAAAATACCCTGTATACATTTGATTTTAAATAACGATAAAAACTACAACTACAAAATTAATTTACGTTGCAGCTATATTATTCTTGTAGCATAACGACCGGGAAAGGACCACGATTTTACAGAATACCAGCGTAAAATAGCAGCTAAATAGTGCTGTTTCGTATGGTGAGTGTTGAGAACCGGAGACCCTTAGAACTGGAAATGAGACATTCAGTCTTAGTCCTCAAGGGTGACACCGCTTTTTTTTTGAAGTAGACCTTTTTTAAGCGCGAGTTGAGAGTTACTCATCTCTCTCTTTATCCAGACACCTGAGTAAAGCTTGGACACACATGTACCTGCCAAAATTGTTGTCAATCATTTGCTCTCTTTATCGTAAAGATGTCTTACATACTGGCTGACTATTTTGTAGAATGCGTATCTCTATTTTATTTGACTGTCATCATCATTTTATTTTATTATATCATTTGTTATACTTCAATAAAATTAAGTTAAATACCACGAGGAAAATATATTTTCGATTTTCATTATCCCTGTATTTTGAGTTACACTTAGCTTAACTTAACTTTTACTGTTAAATATTCCATTTCAGTTCTCAGAAGTAAAAACGACCCTGAAGCCTTCTTCGTAAGAAGTTGGCTACAGTAGCCATTTACTATCTGTTAGACTATTAAAAAGGATTAAAGCTAGGTTATAAAGAGCATTTGCAACTTTCAGTTTATTGAGTCTGCTTGTTCAGAATAAACAGTTTTATTTGTTAGCTGAATGCAAAAAAGGATGGAAAATCTTTTGAAATGAAGCGATGACAGGTCGACCACCAAAAGTAGCGGCGCCGCGTGAAGAAAATGTTTCAGCAACCAAATAACGTACGATTTTTTCATTGCTATTTGTGGACATTATGCTAAGACTCCGGTGAAGTTAAAGCACTTCCATATGAATAGTCATATTTTTTTTTACCACTAATTTATATCCAAATTTGAACATAGGGGCCTTTACAAGAATGAAGCAATTACCATAAATTCTATGAATGAAATACGTGTACTCACATCTTTGGGTAATTCTATTTGTGAGCACCGAGTTGAGAAATAACAGTATACCATCTTATATACTTGCATAAAATATCGGATGTTAAGCACCTAAGACGGTATCGAAGAAAACTGTAGTATACATCCACACATCCGGTCTATCATGCAAATAGCCAATACACCTGCTAGCATAGCGATGCCGGCACCCACGACCCACGCCAACAGTGGACCATTTATGACTGATGGAGAAAATATCAAAATCATAAACACTATTAGGTGGATGGATTATCAAGATCCTTTATCACACAAAAATAATAAAAAAAACACCAAAACTTTGAATTTGTATATACATCGTATTCAAGATAAAACAGATTAAATTGTAGTCGACAAAGCACATATCGTTGTTAATTAATAGTTGACAATGTCGCACGCATAAAGCACAGCCGCGATTAATGCGAAGGAAATTAACACAGACAAAAGCCGTTCTCTCTAATCTAAATTGCCTCTACAGAATATCTCGACTAGAATGTTCGCTCGTCTTTAAAATTGACTCATGTAGCTATGTTTGTTTTATGTTGGGATCATAATCGTAACTACAGAAAGGATTTCTTATATGATTCCTTTATTTTCAGTCTGGTATTGCTTGCAAAAAGAACCTTTGATGACTTTATGGTAACGACACACATGGTATATTGTTCCCATCTCTGGGCTGAGGCTCCCCAGTGCAAGCTTCTTCCACTTAACCGCATCGACGACCGAGTCCTTTCCGATCGGCCCGATTCACTGGCGCTGCGAAGAGATGTTGCATCTCTTTGCGTATTTTATCGCATCTTCTACGTGGAGTGATCTGAAGAATTGTTCGGATTAATTCCAGCCGCTCAATTTTATCATCGCACATCACAACAAAACTCGCGATACCATCCAAACCATCCGGATGATTGGCGGTCCACCACTGTGCGATTTAGAAGATGTTTTATTCCTCGCACAATTGCCTTGTGGATTCGATTATCACCAGCAATTTTTCCGGACCAAAAGGACTTTGGGACCTTCAAGAAAAGAGCCTACTCCTTTTTAAAAGGCCGGCAACGTATCTGCAATTCCCCTGATGTTGCAGTTGTTCATAGGTGGCGATAGTCACTTACCATCAGGTGAACCGCATGCTGGTTCTCTCTTATATAAAAAAAAATCTATCTCTTGGATACGTTGTATGCTTTAACAATGTTTAATTAAATATTTTTATGTAAAGGCTGAGCTCTTGAAATAAAAAGTAGCAAAACTATTTTACATTATTTATATTACTACTTTTCTTAACATTAAATACCGATTAGCTTGGTCGTTCGGACCATAGCAAACATAATCATAACAGACGACACGCCAGGATAGATGCGGTCGTGTCGCAAGTTTTGGTGAAGTTTTAATCGAACTTTCGACATGACCTTACTCGCAAGGATCACTCTGCAACTAATCAATTCACAATCGAACTTGTCGCATATGATTAAAGTTCCAGTACGACCACCGCTACGTGAATGGCCTCCTTAAAGCTGTATTCATGCTGGTTAATTTTAAAATCGAACACTTTCATTTCTATTCAAAATAATTTTATTTGAAAAATGTTTTTTCGTTACAATCCGGGAAACTATGCCATGCATTAATTACAGCCTATTGAAGTCCTGTGATGAAAATAGGCCTCCCTCATAGATTGTCTCATTGGGGGGATTTTACCATAGTTGTTACGCTGGGCGAGCGGGTTGTCAACCGCAGTTTTATTATTTTGAGTTTTTTTTTTATAGGAGAGGCGGCAAACGAGCATGCGGCTCACTTGATGGTAAGTGACTACCGCCGCCCATTAATAAATGCAACACCAGGAAAGGAATATCAGTTGCGTTGCCAGCCTTTTAAAAAGGAGTAGGCTCTTTTTTTGAAGGTCCCTAAGACCTACCGGTCCGGAAAAATCGCTGCTGGTAATCGATTCCACAAGAAAATCGTGCGAGGAAGAAAACATCTTCTAAATCGCACAGTGGTGGACCGCCAATCATCCAGATGATGTGGATGGTATCGGGAGTTCTGCCGCGATGTGCGTTAGTTGTTATTAGAAAGATGCTGCTGCCCATCACCTGTTTCAATTTTTCTGTTACCTCTTATGAAACCACTGAGTAGTGGATATTCTTACACAGCCACTACGTGGTATAATCAATTCGCAGCAAGTATTAGGTCGGTAAAAAGTTATCGAAAAAAATGCCACATTTTTTGTTACCATCTTATAGGTAATACACAATGCATAATCCTGTTGCTGTGGAAATCTTGAGATTTTTGATCAAAAAATGCGACAAGTATTTTTGATAGTTATCTCGTGATGTTAACCTAACACTACTCAACGAATTCTGAAGAGACCGTAACAGGTAAAATCCGAGGATGCAAAGTCAAAACTATATGATGGATGTATTACCACTTCCCAAACAAGCTCTCTCAACTTTTGCTTAATGGCCAAACATGTGTGTGGTCCAACGTTATCATGATGACAGACCACTCCTTTTTTGTCGATCAAACCCGGCCTTTATTTCTCAATTTCTTGCTTGAATTAGTTGTTGGAAGTAGAGATCCGAAACGCTGCTTTTACCTGGCGGTAAAAGCTCAAAATAAACGATGACCTTCCAATCCCACCAGTTACATATGCCTACTGACCTTGCCATCACGAAGACACTTACCATACATCACCGCCTGCTAAGCAAACAGCAGCAAGGCTTTAAAACGTGTCTTCTGTGTTCGTGTGTTCTGACGATGCACATGTCGCTGTTAATTAACAGTTGACAATGTCACATGCATTAAGCACACTTTATTAATGCGAAGGAAATTAACATCCAGAGACAAAAGCCGTCCTCTCCAATCTAAATTGCCTCTACAGTATGTCTCGACTATAACAATGTTCGTTTATCTTTATAATTGACTCATGTATGTTTGTAATATGTACGATATATACATATATATATATATGTTAGATATATATATATATATATATATATATATATATATATATATATATATATATATATATATATATATCTAACTGAAACTGTCCATGCGGTCGGAGCTAAGTTCTGCAAGACCCGCCGCAGAAGAACACAAAAACTCTCCGATCACACTCTTAATCTCATGGCTGTTAGACGGGAGATGAGGCTTCATTCTTCAACAGATTTGACAGCATACAGGCAACTGAACAGAAAGATCTCCAAATGCATGCGGCGAGACTTACGCAACTTCAATACAGCTCGTATTGAAGAAGCGATCGAGCGGAACCAAGGCTCCAAAGTCTTTGCCAGAGACCTGTCTGCCAGAAAGAGCCAACTGTCAAAGCTGAAGACCGAATGTGGCAGCATCGTTTCCGGGGCACCTGAGATTTTGAGTGAGATTGAGAGGTTCTATGGGCAGCTGTACACGTCATCGTTGGAGCCACACGCAAGTGTGAGTAACGATCGAAGAGCGAGTCTTATCCGACACTATTCCGAAGATATCCCGGACGTCAGTCTGAGCGAGATTAGAATGGCTCTCCAGGACCTTAAAAACGGCAAGGCCCCAGGCGAGGATGGAATTACAGCGGAGCTTCTGAAAGCGGGTGGAAGACCGGTACTTGAAGTCCTTCAGAGGCTCTTTAATTCCGTCCTCCATGGTGGCATTACACCGGAGGCGTGGAGCAGAAGTGCGGTGGTCTTGTTCTTCAAGAAAGGTGACAACGCTCTCTTGAAGAACTACAGACCGATTTCTCTTCTGAGCCGCGTCTACATGCTGTTTTTGAGAGTCATTACGAATCGTCTTGCGCGCAGACTTCACGACTTCCAGCCTCCCGAACAAGCCAGTTTCCGAAAGGGCTTTAGCACCATAGACCACATACATACCCTACGGCAAATTGTACAGAAGTCCGAAGAGAACAATTTGCCACTATGTCTGGCGTATGTGGACTTTGAGAAAGCCTTTGATTCCGTCGAAATTTGGGCGGTGCTGCAGTCCCTTCAGCGGTGCCAAGTTGACTGTCGGTATATCGAAGTGCTGAAGTGTTTGTACATTAGGGCTACGATGGCTATCCGAGTACAGAACCAGAGTACGAAACCCATCCAATTGCAGAGAGGTGTAAGACAGGTTGACGTTATATCCCCGAAACTCTTCACCGCTGAATTGGAAGACGTTTTCAAGCTTCTGGACTGGAAAGGATGCGGTATTAACATCAATGGCTAGTACATCACTCACCTTCGATTTGCCGACGATATAGTCCTTATGGCAGAATCGCTGGAGGACCTAAGCACTATGCTCAATGACCTCAATAGTGTCTCCCAACGGATAGGTCTTAAGGTGAACATGGACAAAACAAAGATCATGTTTAATGTCCATGTCACACCTATGCCGGTAGTTGTTGGGAGCACTAAGCTCGAAGTTGTTGACAAGTATGTTTACCTGGGACAAATAGTCCGAATAGGTAAGTCCAACTTCGACCGAGAGGTCAATCGACGGATTCAACTCGGCTGGGCAGCGTTCGGGAAGCTACGACACATCTTCTCGTCAGACATACCTCAAAACCTTAAAACGAAATTGTACAACCAGTGCGTGTTGCCAGTGATGACTTACGGAACTGAGACGTGGTCCTTCACTGCTGGCCGTATGAGGAAGCTCAAGGTCGCTCAACGAGCTATGGAGAGGGCTATGCTCGGAGTTTCTCTGCGTGATAAACTTAGGAATAAGGATATCCGCAGTAGAACCAGAGTAACCGACATAGCCCAACGGATTAGTAAGCTGAAGTGGCAGTGGGCCGGCCATATAGCTCGAAGAACCGACAACCGATGGGGAAGAAAGGTTCTCGAGTGGCAGCCTCGTACCGGTAGGCGAAGTGTAGGGCGTCCCCCCACGAGATGGAGTGACGACCTGGTAAGACATGCAGGAAGTCGATGGATGCAGGTGGCTCAGGACCGTGCTTTGTGGCATTCTTTGGGGGAGGCCTATGTTCAGCAGTGGACTTGTGATGGGCTGTAATGATGATATATATATATATATATATATATATATATATATATATATATTTCAATGTTAATAATAATCAATCTAGGATCATAATCGCAACTAAAGAATGCATTTTTTAGACGATTTCTTTACTTTCAGTCTGGTATTGCTTGGCTTTATGCTAACGACAAAAGTGAAGTACTTACAATTCTCCCCGACCGATTCGATTTATGGGCCTTCAATAAAAATCTTACTCCTTTTGACAGACAGATAAAAGAAATTGCAGTGACAGTGGCAGTGGCAGTTATACCGTCTTTAAAGAATAGTACTTTGGTGATATGCCTCGTATGGTAAGTGACGCGAATCTATGCTTAATTTTTGCCCTCATTCTGAGGAGGAAAGGTCATAAAACACAAAATAAAACGTTGATTCTTTATTACTCATACTTCCAGAACATAATTGGCAACAACTAACAACAAACTTTAGCAAACTGACTCTCGTAATAACGCTCATGTACAGACTTCATCAAACATTAAGCTGTGCTAAAGTTCTAACATCTCTGCTCTTGCTGTTATGTATAATTTAGTTATTTAATCAAAATAAACTTATAAAAAGAAATATGTTAATTGTTAAATATACATACCGTCGAATCAGTAATCGACGAGGGGGTAAAGAGAGCCCAGAAAACAGAAAGCTACTCGGATCACCTTTAGCCAAAAAATATGTGTTTGCAAG
>JAVANC010000013.1:12021610-12178759 GCA_033319125.1 Parnassius glacialis
ATATATATGTATATACAATTTCTTTTCTTTTAGCGCTTTCTATTTTGATTACTGCTGCACCGCCTCTTGTATGTATGTATATGTATATCTCTGTTTAGCCTAGTGGTTGACTGGGAGAGAATGCCCTATGGAATTAAGTCCGCCATATGTACAACTTTGTGCATGAAAGCTTAAATAAATAAATAAATAAATATTCTCCGTGAGTGCGCACAGGGGCCGGGAGATTAAGCACGCCTCCAGCTGTGCTAAGATGGTAGAGTATTCTTCAAACATAAGCCGCTGTTCGCCCACGACTCGCCTTAGGTGGAATTTGAGGCTCTGAACAGCTCATTCCAGAGCTCCCCAGCGCTCGGCCATGAAGGGGCCTTAAAATGCCACTCAATGTTCATGTTAGCCAGCATACTCAAGAAATTGTCATCAAATATCTGTCGCAGCTGTTCGTACTCCTCCTGCATAGAGCGGTTGGCACCGACAAAGTTCGTTCCACAGTCACTATATAGGTGACACGGAGCTCCGCGACATGCTGACATTCTTCGCAGGGCAGCAAGGAAAGCGGTGCTGGACAGGTCGGACACTAACTCCAAGTGCACCGCCTTTGTCACCATACAGATGAAAACTGCTATGTAGCCCTTCGATGATCTTGCACTTCTTGTTTTGTTGGCCTTGACTTCTATGAAACCGGTGTAATCTACCCCCGTATGGAAGAATTGGGGCGCAAGCTCCGTTCGTGCAGGTGGCAAATCACCTATCAATTGATGGGATAGTTCTGGCTTGTTCTTGCGACACGTCACACAGTTTCTCAGCTGTTTTGTCACTGCGCTTAGTCCTCCAACGATCCAGTATTGTTGTCTGAGATTTGCAGACGTCAATTTGGGACCTCCATGAAAGGTAAGTTTATGGGCTTCATGGATTAGCAGCTCTGCTAGGCGACTGTTTCGAGGAATGATTTTGGGATGTTTTGCTTCAATATTTAACTGCAATCTTGTTAACCGACCACCAACTCTCAACAATCCGGCTTCGTCAATAAATGGATTCAAATTTAATAATTTACTTTTTGATTTTACTGTGCCCGATTTACGTAAATGTTCAATATCCGTTTTAAATTCATTGTGTTGCACATACTTCACGATCAGCATTTTTGCGGCAGTAAGTTCATGTAACGTGATATAGCTCGGCCTTTGCACGCGCGGCTTCGGTGCAAGTGTCCTCAATAACCAAGCGACAATTCGTATTATTTTGTTGAATAAACTATAGTTTTGTAACAAATTATTAATCGTATGATCTTCTTGTTTCTGGGTGACATGTACGTGTTTTGATCTTAAATCATGATATGTTGTATATGTTTCTGTTTGTAACTGTTCTTTGTTAAATGTTGAGAGCCAGGATGGCCCCTGCCACCACAGTTTATGTTCCTTAAGTTGTAATGCATATAACCCTCTGCTCGCCGCGTCTGCGGGGTTTTCGTTTGATTTTACATAACGCCAACACGCCCTTGGCATGACGTCAGTTGTTTTTTGCACCCTGTTTGCAACAAAGGGTTTCCATTGGGTTGGCTCACCTTGGAGCCAGCCGAGCACCGCCGTCGAGTCCGTCCAGCCATATATATCCAGTTCATGTTGACTAAAAGCTTCTGTTACTTTTTTCATTAGTTTCTATAGAAAATTAGCCCCACAAAGTTTTAGTCTAGGAACTGTTATCGGTTTTTTCAATGGAGCTAATTTGGTTTTTGCAGCTACTAGCGTCGCCTGCTTCCCTCGATCCTCTCATAAATGACGCAAGCATATGCTTCCAGTGAGGCGTCACAGAAGCCATGCAACTGTATGACGTCATGTTTGTGACACAGGATCCACCTTGGGATCTTGTATTGATTAATGATTTTGATTTCTGTCTTTTTCATAGCCCATTCTTTCTCTATTTCAGGTGAAACCTTATCGTCCCATTTCAAATCTTCTTACCATATTTTTTGAAAAAGCAGTTTCAGTTTTGTCGAAAGTGGCGCCAAAATTCCTAGAGGGTCAAAGAGTCTCGAAATTTCAGACAGCAATCTTCTTTTTGTTAAGGGTAATGCTTCTTTTGGTATTTTATGTTGAAATAAAAATGTATCGTCCTTCGAATCCCAGCATAATCCTAATGAAATGTTTTGAAATATTTTCGGTTTTAAAATTATACACCTCTCTCTGTTCTGTCTCTGTTATGTTTCCTTGTTGTTTTATGTTTTCTAAAAGCTGTGGTTCGTTTGACGACCATTTTTGCAAATTGAAACCTCCTGATTTCATCAGTAATTTTAAATCAGATATAAGTTTCTTTCCTTCTTCTATGAACGATGTTCCATATAAAAGATCGTCCATAAAAAATGCTGATTCGACAATTTTTGTCGCTTCTGGAAAACTTGCTCGTTCGTCAGCTGCTAGCCTTCTCAAGGTCATCATGGCTAGAAAAGGTGCCGCTAGTGTCCCGTAAGTGACTGTTGTTAAGAAAAATGTTTGTATAGGCTCTTCAGGTCCTTGTCTCCAAAAAATTTTCTAATATTTCTGGTCATCCTCATTTATTAAAACCATCCTAAACATTTTTTCAATATCAGCTGTAAAAACGTATTGATATTGTCTCCATTTAAGAAGGAGCATCTGAAGGCCAACTTGTAAATTCGGGCCAGTATGCATCAAGTCATTTAGACTGTACCCCGATGATGTTTTGTGTGAGGCGTTATAGACAACCCTATATTGAGTTGTTAATGAATCGCCCTTTTCTACACCGTGGTGCGGTAAATAGTATTCCGGTATCTCATTACTATTCGCCGGCTTCATATGTTTTAAGGCCAAGTACTCACTCATGAACGCACGGTAATCGTTTGCTAATTTTGCATCTTTATGCAATTTCTTCTCCAAATTTCTAAATTGGGCCAAGGCTGATAATTTTGATGATCCCAGTTTATTTTCAATGTCTTCTTTTAGCAGTAGTCTAACTTCATAATGGCCATCTTCTTTCCATTTTGATGTCGAATTGTAGAAGTCGACGCATTTTTGGTCTTCAAGGGATAAATTAGATGGTCCACTTATTTCTTCGACTTACCAAAACCTCTTAATCTCATCTAAGTTATGTAGTAAAACGTTGCATTTATATGTGTTCATACTTCCACATAAGAGCCAGCCTAAGTGAGTTTGCTGCACGATAGGCTGTGTTGAGTTCTCCCCCTTAATCATTCCGTTAAGTAAAATGGTTTAATAAATATAAGCGCCAAACAATATATCTATTGGGCGACTTATATAAAACTCAGGGTCTGCCAGTGATATATTCTCGATGCATGTCCAGTTAGGTTTCATAAATGTTTTGTTAGGTAGTTTTCCGACTAAATTCTTCATAATAATGACGTCAGTTTGAAAGTTAAAATCATTATAAATCGACTGACATTTTATGTTTATCATGCCTTTTCCGTTACTTTCTCTTTCGCCAACTCCAAAAATAGACCCCTTGCAATTGTTTCTCTTGATTTTCAGTCGTTGAGCTGCACTTTCGGTGATAAGGGATATCTGAGACCCTTGGTCTACCAGCGCTCTCATTTTCATCGAGGTGCCGTCGGCGGCCGTGACATTCACTATAGCGGTAGCTAACAGGACTTCAGATCACTTATTTTGTTCTATATTTTGAGACACATGCGAGAGCAGCGACGTGTTGCTGTCATCATTGTTTGGTTGGGCTGCTGTGACACTGGCCGCGGATGTAACTCGCTTGGCACAAGCATCGTGCATTATAGTGTTGTGTTTTTTCGTACATTTTCGGCATATTTTTGTGGATACGCATTCGTTGCCATTGTGGTTAAATAGGCAATTAATGCATACTTTCAGCTCTTTCACGGTTTTCAGTTTTTGGTCATTTGTTAATTCCAGAAAACGTTTACAATTGTATAATACGTGTTCATTGTGACAAAGCGGGCATTTTATTGCAGTCACGTTGAATGCTGACCTTGCAATTTGCTTGACCTCCTTTGTCATGTTACTGTAATTGTTTGATTTATAAAACCTTCCGTAAGAAGTTGATGGCTGCATTTGTTGAGAATTTTGATTGTTTGAGTTAGTTTTTTCTGATGTATGTTCCTCCGGGATGACTTCAAAGCTGTGAATTTTCCCTCCAAAAAATTAAGAAAATCCTTCAATGTAGGAAGTTCTCTGCGGTCCCTTAGTGAGTCAATATATTCAGTGTGACTGTGAGAATCGAGTTTCAGATCCATAATATGCACGATGAGCGGATCCCATGTGCTGATATCCACGCCTAAATTTTTAATAGAGTTCAGACTTTCCAGCGTGACGTCATTAATGCGTTTTATACAGACCAATGATTGTGTTTTCATATTAGGCAAGTCCAACAGATTATTTATGTGAGAGGAAAATATTAACTTCTTATTGTTATAACGCTGATTGAGAATATCCCAAAAAACGCTATAGTTATCTGAGCTGATATGCAGATGTTGAATTAGGCGTTCAGCTTCCCCACGGATTTTACTTTTGAGGAACTCTATTTTTTGTGCCTTTGAGAGCGCCGTGTTATTATGCACAGTTTCTGTAAAGAGATCCTTGAACGACACCCACTGATTGTAATTTCCGTAGAAGGTGGGTATTTCTATTTTAGGGGTTGTTTTCTCCAGGTCCGTCTCCGACCAAATTTTCGAGTTAATGGCCTTTTTAGTTTGTTATATTCCTCTTCATGTTTGTTGAATAGGTCTTCTATTTCCCTATCTTCTAAACTGTTAAGTTCCCTTTCAATATCCCAATGGAGGGAATCCACTTTCAACCAACGCGCTTCTAATGTTCTAAGAGTATCCTCCAACTCCCACTTCTCTGTTATTGTTTCGATGTTTATAGTATCTATAATTCTTTGCAATGCTTTGTAATTAGCTCCTTGTCTTCTTAGTTTTTCCTCCATGTTATTGTATACAGATACAGATGTTGGTGGTACCGTACTTACGGTTGGTTTTTGCTTGCTGGGCGTTTTAGACATATCATGAAATACTTCTTGCTCAAAATATTCTTTCTGCACACACTTCTCAATTGTTGTTACAGCACTAGAATATAGTTTTCTTACCGATTCGTAATGTTTGTTGAGAAAGTAGGCACTGGTTTGATCTTCGCACTGGACCAAGATTTCATGGTTAGCTTGAAAATCTTCAATGAATACGTTTAGGCGCTCCAGTCTTCTTATCGCTGTGGCATACCTCCGTTCAGTGTTATCTTTCTTGAAGCTATCCAATTCCTTCTGGATGTCTGCTGTTAATTCTGACTGTTTTCGTAGAAGATCTTCCATTGTTTGTTGTTGTTGCTCTTAATGTTATTGTTTATGTTACGTAGACACTATACCCCTGTTAATGTTTCGTTGGATTTTTAGTAAGCTCTCATGTGAATAATGCACCTTCTCAATCCGCTGGTGAGACCCGCTTGTGGGAGGCCAGAGGACCAATTGCTCATACTTGAAACTCACTAAAAACCACCACTCGAAGGACCAGATGTCGGGGGTGTGTCTGGTTGTTTGTTAAGAATGTTGAATTGATAACGTTCGAAATAGTAAAAATCACTTTATTTAAAACAGTTACAAAAATGTTAATAAATTGTTATGAATGCACCCGCCACTGTTGCGTAACGAAAATGCACTAAATAAATTGGCGGCATGGCGCCAATTGCTGACAAAGGTGTTCGGTTTCACCGAACAATGGTACAATTCCCTTTGAAAAAGCCGAAATGTAGATTGAGTGAAATTGAATATGTCTTCCAAATTTTTTAACCTTTTATTCCAAATAAATAAACATTTTACGGCCTACAGCTGCCCCTGAAAATATCGAATATCCCGGGGCCCATGAGCGGAAGATTCAACGAGCAGCCACAGGTCGGGCCCAAAATGCCACATGGAAAAATGTCCTATCATACTACACTATAGGGAGAAGGCTACCCAAATTAATAGTACGTACCTGGGTTTGAGGCGAAGACTATCCCAAAGGTTCGGTCAGGCCGAAGGTGTGTAGGTGAATGTGTAGTGGAGGTTTAGTGGTGTGGATGATGGTTGACCTGACTGGACCGTTGATGTCGGCAGCAATCCTGACTCCGGCACCGCTCTAAATTGTGGTAGTCTCCAGCAGCGACACCTACGGTCAACTTCTTTCTTCTTCTTTACTATGTCAGTCTATTAACTTTATCGTACAATTAACTAACTTCAAGACGCAACTAAATCTCGTTAATTATAAAGCGTAACACGCGACCCGACGCGTAGGTCAAAGTTCACCTTCGCTCACTCAGCAACAAATTGTTTCTAGAACTGAACACTACCTTCTCTAGAGTCACATAGTTCAGCGTTCAACCGACAACGGAAAACGTCTCCGAACTATATCAAATGCCCCACGAGTAATTACTCGACGCAAAATATTATTGTCAAAAACACTTATATACGCTATCAAATTAGAATAACCAAATTCGCGGTAAATATCGCGCGCACAACAATGAAATTCAGACGTTGGTCGCAATCAATATTAATTCTAAATAATTAATCAAACCGGCGTCTATTTGTCTAGAATTAACAAAAACCTCGTCGTGGCAACAATTTGCTAACAAAACCGACTCTAAAAAGTGGAGGTTTCCCGGGGACTTCACGACGTGCTATCGACAGCACTGCATTCGAGCAACTCCTTTGCACTCACGTTCTGCGCTCGCGCCCTCTGCCAAACCCACTCCGCTCGCCAGAACGTCAAAACCGGTTTGCACCGAGCCGAGCGCCCTCCGGCGTCAAATCTCTTGAAACCAGCTTTTGGGCGTAAAATAAACATTTACATCAAATTGTTTTCTAAAAAGCTTGGTGTGCTCAGCAGAGCGGGACAGTATTTCATGCCGGCACACCGCCTGCAACTTTACAAGGCGCAGGTTCGGCCTCACATGGAATACTTTTCCCTTCTCTGGGCCGGGGCTCCCTAGTGCCAGCTCTTCCATTTTATCGCATCCAACGCAGAGTTGTTCGAATTGCCAGTGATCGAGCACTTTCTGATCGGCTTGATTCACTGGCGCTGCGAAGACATGTTGCATCTCTTTGCGTATTCCTTCGTATCACCACGGAGGACTCTCAGAGGAATTGTTCGGACTAATTTAAGATGTTCATTTTCACCATCGCGCCTCAAAACTAGAGATACCATCTCGATGATTGGCGGTCCACTACTTTGAGATTTACAGAGGTTTTCTTCCTCCCACAATTTCCTTGTGGAATCGAATACCACTAGCAATTTTTCCGGAACAACACGGCTCAGGGACCTTTTAGAAAAGAGCCTACTCTTTTTAAAAGGCTGGTAACTCATCTGTAATTCCCCTGGTGTTGCAGATGTTCATGGGCGGTGGTACTCACTTACCATCACGTGAGTCGTATGCTCGTTTGCCCCCTCTCTTGTTAAAGAAAGGCATTAACATAATAGGCCAACATATACATATTTAGTTTTGTTGTCAGTGTTTAACTAGATTTACTGCACTGAAATTCAAGAGTAATTGAAAAGTTAATGTTTGAAAATCAGAGCATTTTCGGGGTTCAGACAACTACCTCTCAATTGTGGATAAGTTGATGCATTGGCTACATCTAGTAGTTACTAATCCAGACTCTCGCTTCTTTTAAATTCATTTGTCTGGGTCGTTTAGTAACCAACAAATTTTATGTAGACTCTAATTTTATACGCTATTCTACAAAAAGTTTTAAATTTAAATAAAAATAAAAATAAAAATAGAAAAGGTGAAACTAGTAACCCATAAACTTTCTAATGTTGGATATAAAAAATCTCATGGCATTATCAAAAGAGTAGAATGAGGATAAATTTAATCGCGTTACACCAATAGAAAAGTAATATTAAATTGTTCAACCAGCCTCGAATACGGACACAAAGTGGCCAGCCTTTCGGTTTTTTACTGTGATCATTTCAGAGAGTGTGCAGAAAGTCATCATCATCATCATCATTACAGCTCTTCACAAGTCCACTGCTGAACAAAGGCCTCCCCTATGAAATGCCACAAAGCGCGGTCCCGAGACACCTGCATAGATTGACTTCCTGCATGTTTTACCAGGTCGTCACTCAATCTAGTGGTGGGACCCCTACACTTCTCCGCCGGTCCGAGGCCGCCACTAAGAAACCATTCTTCCCCATCGGTTGTCGGTTCTTCGAGCTATATGGCCGGCCCCTTGCTACTTCAGTTTACTACTCCGTTGGACTATGTCGGTCACTCTGGTTCGACTGCGGATATCCTCATTTCTAAGTTTATCACGCAGAGAAACTCCGAGCATAGCGTTCTCTATAGTTCGATGAGTGACCTTGAGCTTCCTCACCCAGCCAGCAGTGAAGGATCACGTCTCAGTTCCATAGGTCATCACTGGCAACACGCACTGGTTGTACATTCTCGTTTTCAAGTTTTGAGGTATACCTGACGAGAATGCCCTAATTTCCCGAACGCTGCCTAGCCGAGTTTGATTCCGTCGATTGACCTATCAGTCGAAGTTCGACTTACCTAATCGGACTATTTGTCCCAGATAAACATACTCGTCAACAACAACGAGCTTAGTGCCTCCAAGAACTACCGGCATAGGTGTGACTTGGACGTTATACATGATCTTTGTTTTGTCCATGTTCATATTAAGACCTATCCGTTGGACTATTGAGGTCATTGAGCATAGTGCTTAGGTCCTCCAGCAATTCTGCTATAAGGATTATATCATCGGCAAATCAAAGGCGATTGATGTACTCGCCGTTGAGGTTAATATCGTATCATTTCCAGTTCCACTTTCCTAGTTTTGCATTGAAGTCTCCCATTAACACCGTATAGTGGGACTTGGAGGAATGCATGGCTCTAGATATATCCTCATACATTTCTTTCACCTCCTCATCGGGATGTGCCGAAGTTGGTGCGTAACCTGTATGACCTTCAGCGAATACCGTTTGGTGATTCTGAGTATAAGGAACACAGCCATCGTCGACACACTCCCAATCTTTACAACGTTGTTAACAAGAGACTTGTGGACGATAAATCCAACACCTCCTTGGGACAAATGTTGCACTCCCGGTGATAGATCAAGTTACCGGATTCTAGGATTACCCTGTCCTCCCTCTCTCTTTGGACCTCGGATAATCCTATAATATGCCAGCGCAACTCGTTTATATCTCTTCTTGAAGCTCTAGGATTTTCTCATCAGTCCTCAGGGTGCGTGCGTTATAAGTTGCAAGGTCGAGTCGTCTTAGGTGGCAACCGAACCTCCACTGGAGATTCTTAGCACCACCTGCCCCGCAGTTACGATGATCATCATCGTAGCCAGGATTAGCGGGGCCGCCAGGGACTTGGGACTGTTTATTAATATCGTTGCTCGTCAGGGGTGTATTGTCATATTTGCCACGCTTGGCGCGCTGGTTTGCAACAGCAATTTTTTTTAATCCTTTTGCTTTTATCAAAAGATGCTGTTGCCCACCTTCTGCCTCAGTTTCCCTCTGTCGCCTCTTACGACACCCACGAAATGATAAGGGGTAGAGGGTACTCTTACCCGCAACTACACGGAGGTGCAGAAATTGCATGACTTTATTCCTCGCTCTCCATTCCACTATCGCACCACGAGACACTCAGCTGGTCGCCACCCCTTTGTCGTTGTCGATACACTACACATTTGAACCAACCTGTTTGACCTTACAATGTTTAATATGTATAGCAAAGGAGTGAAGTAATTTTGCAGCATCTCTCTATGAATGTCTCCAGCACAAGAGCTTTACGCGCTTACACACTTACCATCAGATGGCACTGGTCAAGTAATGGCTTATATTAAAGAATAAAAAAGTTCTGTACATTAATCATGGGAAATGATATTGTTTAATTATTCACAATTAAGCTTCAATCTCAATGTAAAGAGAAAGCGAACAAGCCTCAGATCTGGAGCCAGTTATTAAATCTTGTTTGTGTTAACATGCGACTAGCTTAATCATGTGTAACATAATCAAATTTTTAAGTTTGTTTTTGTTAAGAATAAACAATTTGTCAAATATAGAAGATATTATGATGCAATATATCCTATATTTGGAATTTCTTTTATTATGGGAAAGGCACTGGTTTTTGGATGAACTGTAATAGATATTTGATATATGGAGTGCTTGTTTATTAAATTTTAAATAGAATTGCAATATAATATATCATTTTGCGAACTACAATATCTCGGGCACTAGGGCAATGCGTGCGTCCTTGCGGACATGCGTCCAATGCATTTTATGACTTAGGAAGATCTGCTTCTTAAAATTTTGTGTTAACATGATTAACTCGTAAATTCAATATATAATAAAGTGTCTTCATATGAGATGTTCATTTTTGTTGGCTCCTTAGCGTAGCGGCGACGCGATTGGGTGCGGCGCTTTGAGACCACTTGTTCGAATTCCGCAGTGAACAGCTGTTGATATGGTCTACAAACAATTGGCCGTTACTGAATGTTTGTTCCTATACATTTTGTATTGAAAAAACCTCCATGATACACGAGAAAATCCTATAGCAAGTTACATTAATTTATTACAAAAGAATAAGATTAAAGTATATTATACAAGAACTATTAAATACCTTGGAATAATTATAGATTCTACACTTACATTTAAAAATTACATAGACCACCTCTGCAAAAGAGTCTGTAAACTAATGTTTGTTTTTAAAAAGATTCGCTCTTTTGTTGATATTAAAGTAGTAAAGCAAGTATATTTGGCATTATGTCAATCAATTCTCACCTATTGTATAACCTCATAGCTAGGAGCAACTAAAACTAAACTGCTACCACTCGAACGCGCTCAAAGAGCTGTATTAAAAGTCGCAACATTTCGCCCTATCCTATTCCCGTCCCATCTCTTATATAAATCCTATAACGTCCTCTCAGTGCGCCAGTTATTTGTTATGAGTACGTTACTAAAACAGCACTTAAAATTGCCCTACAGAAGAGAGGTCACTGATAAAACACGCAAAGATAAAGTCATAGAAACTAACATTAGAATAAGGCATTCTTCCATGCATAGATTTTTTACATTTCTTGGCCCTTTTCTGTATAATTAAGTCAATGCAATTTTGTACATGTATCCATTGAAATGGCATATTGTAAAAATGTAATTCAGACATGGTTACATAGTTTGTCATACCATGATACGGAAAAATTGCTGATTGTTTTAAGCTAATTAAAATCTTAAGCAAATTAATGATAATATATTTTACTGAATTAACCGTAATTAGTTGGTAAGTAATTCATATTATATTTATATAATTCATTATATATTATAGAAACAGAAAATATTTGTAAATGTATATCTATTAGCACATACACCTGAGATACAGGTTTATCCTTGTTCAGGCGCCTGTTATTGTAGACTATTTTAAATTATTTTAATTAATTGTACAGTTTCTTAAAATAAATTATTATTATTATATTACTGGCAATATACTTTCGATATTTTGTGTTCTAAGTAGATTTTAAAAATTAAACAAAATGCATCTGGTATCTTCTTTTTCAAATCAATATTCCATTTTGTAATAACAGCTTGCGTTGGAGCCATAGACCAGATCCGCCGCTGAGGTCGGAAAATCTAGTGCTTCTGAGTGCTTATTATCTTGGCCACATGGCTTTGAAAACACGTAGGTAAAGTTGGAGGCCACGGAGATAGGTATGCCATATGTTCAGGTGCGCCTTACCTGGATGGAGGAGATGGCGTAGGAGTAGTCCTCTCCCGAGGAGGGACCGTTATGAGGCGGCCGGCGCTGGTGGGGCCGTTGATGTATGCGAAAGCGTTACCGTGGCCAGCGTGGGACGATCTTGATGAGCCAATTCGGTCAGAACCTCACCCTGCCAATTATCGTGTTGGCGATGCTGGGCGGGAATTTGGCGGAGAGCGCATTCTTTGTGTCGGTAATGGTCCATAAAGAGACGCCACATAGAAGGACTACCAAGTGAGATCGGAATAGGACAGATCCCATTCGAAAAAGACGTCACCAACGCGATTGTCTCAGCCCAGCCCTTAATGACGGTGTTAGACGACCAGAAATAAGGCCGCTGGGGTTGTCAGTGCTTGTAGTGGGAGGCAGTATGCCCAGTAATATGACCCTAGAAGAAAACGATGTTTCAAGAGTGTTCTCGCATCTTTGTAGCACTGCGGGGATGCTGGGGAATAAAGTATAGCTTCCAGTATATGCTTCTAGCAAAGAATGGCGATCGAGGGGCGCCTCGTCTAAGCTTATAGTGAACATCGCCACGTTGAAACTGGTAAGTCCGGCATAACCTTCTCGTTACGCAAGACTAAAATCCATAAAATAATTTTATTTAATGTGTAATATTCGCTTAAATGTAAGAAATCATTAAAAGCTGACATGCCAAAAACTTCCACCCTAAAAAAAATAAAAAAGATCAACTATAATATTATATAGTATCACAAGAAAGTTATTAATATTCTAAGCACGTAGAGTTAGAATATAAAATATATCGTGTATTAGATCACTACGTTTCCTTTTTAATAATAACTTGATATTTATTATAATATACCAGTATTCATATAGATACGACTTTTGCTTTTCGTGATGTCTATTCACTTAACGTAAATTGAAATCATTCAATAAACCCACTTTTCACGTCATTCGCCAAAGAAAGGGGACTATAAATCTTTCCTATGATCAAATATCTCTTTTCAAAGTTCAAACACTAAGAGATATCCGCGGTATTCATTGAATTTTGCAGCACATTTACTTTTAGAGAAAATTATGATCTGATATTATTATTTCGTGTTATAAGTGAGTACTTACTTTTAATATAATACGAAAGTATTATAGAAGAAAAGAAGAAAAGCGAACTAAGTGTCCCTGGTAATACAAGAACAAAGTTAAATAAAATATAAGTAATTCGTTAAATTTAGGTTACTTGGTATCGTAAGAGAATCCATCACACCATATCTCCAGTAGGTGTCGTAGAGAACAACTTTTACTGGCTGATGTATGAAAAAGAAAAAATAACGTCACTAATAATCCCACTTAAGTACAGTTATGTTATCCACCGTTATAATTTATGCGTACTCATTTCGATCTAAGCCAGCGGGTCTGTCTAGGAATAAATGAGTTCAATAATATACTAGATATCTGAAAATCTTCGCTAGTAAAAAGCGTTTGAGTGGGGTTAGAGTGATTTCAGAATAAATTGAATCAATCTAAATACAATAGAACTGGTCTAGTTTAAGCTCTTCTACGATATTATTTATTAGCAATTTTTGATCACACTACAAAAAATTTTCATTCCGATAATTCTGCATAAAACTTATTTTTTCATTCAGGCTTATTTTGCATATTTTCTCAATGTTCCAAATTTTTCTAAATGAACTTTTTGATGATGAATGTCATATCAGCATTTTTTTTGTTTCATTAAATTGTCTAAATATACAAAAACATTAATCATATTAATTTTCCTAAGTTTTTAACCAATTTACTACAAACCAATTACTCCATTTCGTCCAGTGGGGTGTCGTAAGAGGCTAAGGGAACTATGGGATATGGCAGAATAATCTTCATCAAGTTTACGCCTGGTATAAAATACTAAATATATACTCAAAGATACGTTACATTTGATATCGCAATCGACATTTCGCCTGCTAAGCGTGACGAATTACGCAAATACTCTCTACAACGGAAGAGAGCCATTAGAGTTTACGGAAACTTTAAAATATATCTGAATCGATACTGATGAGAAAGACCGCCAGGGAGGTTGCAGCAACTACAGTTCGCGACCGCAATAAAGCATACAGACCTACAGTGCTACAGCTGTGGGAAAAGGGGCTTTCTTCGATCCAGCTGCTCTAAGCGAACTGCAGAAAGGGGAGGTTATTGATCTCGAGAGGGTATTGCGTCAAACAGCACCACCCAGCGCAGCAGAAAATCTCATGGCAACGCAGATACATTTTCAAGAAGACCTTGTTCTAAAGATTGCAAGCATTGTACTAGGAAAGAGGATAAAGAAGTAGTATCCGTAAGGATGCTCAGGAAAAACAAGCTCAGCAATTAGTGGAAGGACAGCCTACAACATGCACAGCAAGAAGATTTGGACATTATACCGATTCTGGAATGGTAGAAAGCCAGTGCTCCCAAACCCAAGTGAAGCGACGTCTCAGCCATAAGTTCGACCACGAAAAGCTATTGGGCGCAATGGGACAGCTTGATGATTCAGGATGGAGGCTTGTGCTGTAAATGGAAAAATTTTCGGGAAGACAGTTGTCATTTGCAAATGGTTGTCCCTAAAGCTAAAGTACCGGATATTCTACAGCTGTACCATAATGGTTGTTGGCGAGGCCATCTCAGAGTTAAACGAACTTTACTAAAGATCAGAAAATGATTTTACTAGATCCACTGTCGTGACGATGTCAAGGACTGGTGTTGCAAATGTACAAATTGTGCGTCTGTAAATAAATCTTAGACTCGTAGTAGAGGTGCATTGAAATTGTACAATGTTGGTGCACCATGGGAGAGAATAGCCCTTGACGTTGCGGGGCCTTTTCCGGAGAGTGAAAGTAGTAACAAATATTTTATGATTGTGATAGATTACTTTACTAAGTGGCCAGAAGTCTTCGCTATTCCAAATAGAGAAGCTTTAAAAGTTGCAGTTAAACTAGTTCATATAGTCTTCTGGCATTTTGGATTACCTTTAGAGATTCACAGCGATCAAGGAAGGAATTTTGAGTCTCAAACATTACAGGAAACTTGTAGAACCCACAATTTAATGGAATGGTACTTTCAAAAGTTGTGGAAAATCGGCAACGAGACTGGGACAAGCATATACAACCGTTTTAATTGTCATATCGAAGCGCTGTTCATAAAAGTACATCAGTGACATCTTCTTTTGCAAACTTTGGAAGAGAATTGCGGCTGCCTGCAGACCTGATTACCGAATACCACCTGATACCCCACGCAGTATAACAGATTACGCAAGTGACTTGCGAAACAAAATGAATAAAACTTATGAGCACGTCAGATAATCGGGCCAGCAATTGTCTGAAAAGATGAAAACCCGGTATGACCGCAAAATGAACAACAAAGGGTTCGACGAAGATTCACTAGTGTGGTTGCACAATCCAGTTTGCAGCAAAGGGAAATCCCCTAAGCTTCAAGCTTAATGGGACGGACCGTACCAAATTGTGACAAGGATCAATGAATGGATACATAAAGGTGCAAGAGGTACTCCTAAGATCGTCCATGTGGATCGACTGGTGCGTTTTTATGGGCCCGATAATGCTCTGGACGAGCACGTCTTACGAGGGGGCATTGTAGTGCCTGGTAAATGGACACAATAGTTACCACTAGCGCCCCCTAGTATGAAGTGGCAGGAATAGGAGAGTCAAGATCCTTCTAGAAATTTCCCTGGAAGAACTTTCTAGAACTATCGACACCTAGTAAATCGGGACCGGTATCTACTCGAACATTCTAGATGTTTCTACAGTAGAAGATTCTGGAACTATCTGCCCTATATAAGGCCGATATAGACCGCGACCGGAGTCAGTATTGAGTTGGCGATACAAGCGAATAATTCGAAGCGATACAAATGCGAACTAAAGTGATTATAATTGTTTACTTATCATCACACACAATCCCTGACGGGGTAGCCAGAGATAATTGTAATTATAATTGTGTTTTGTTAATAGTGTGGTTTTAAGTTGTAATTAGTATTCTGTAAATAAAGTCTCATTTTTGGTATATCACTCGGCAGTTTCTAATTGCCTCGAACCCCAAGCTCGTAACAATATGATGTACTCCAAAATAACAAAATGGGTAGTGATTAGTAATTATTGTTAGACATTTTTTATTTTATTTTTATACATTTACAATCATAATCGGAGCCAAGGAGCATTCAAAAATTTAGTCCATTAAAAATGTATTACACATGTACTACATGTTCTTAGAAGAACCGAAGAAATATGATGAATGAATAAAAAATATTACCTTTAGAAACAGATAATAAGCATAATAAATGAAAGTTCTATGGGCTTGAATTATGATTGAAATTATGGTTCCTTTACGAGGAATTTCTTTATGAATATTTTAATTTTTTTTAAATTTTAATGTATGATTATCATCATATAAATATAGACAGAGAGTACTTGTACTATCGTTGATCTCTAAAAATCTACTGCTTCTTCTCCGTCATCCTTACAATTCAATACTAGACAAGGTAACTTTCGCCTAAATATTTCACGACTACTATGCGTCGACAGTGTATTTTACATTTTAATATCTGCTGTTTATACGAGAGGGTTATCAGAAACTACAATATTTCGGGTATTTCCCTCTTTATTAAATCTTACTCTATAAGCAGCAAAAATTAGACTTACATCCACAAAACCAAATAGCATTATATATTCCACCATACCTCCAACACGCATAGAAGGTGATTTAAAAAATAAGTAAAGCAAAAAATTAGTATCGACTTACTTTTCCTAGATTTTCCAAATCACTTCAGCTCAGAATTGTGTTAAGACAGCCGCCTACGCGTATGACATCAGTAACATAGAGAATCACATGTTGTTGATTTTCGGGCCTACATGTACTGTACTCATAGATATAATTAAAACTTATTTTAAGCATAGAGTCCCCAAAACCACCACATCCACCTATGCTTGTAATTTAATATATTACCAACCTGTTAGAATACGGTAATAATATATCTCGGCTGAGAGCAGTATATTCCTCGATTAATGTCATTCAGCATAGAGCTAAAGTCATACAGCGTTTCAACGATTATGACAAAAATAAATGAAAAATTTAAAGTCATTAATAGTAATAAATTTTTTATCAAAACTTTGTCTAAAGTTGTCAAATTCTTATCTTATTTGCTTGCTCATATGATATCTCAGTACCCCAACGGTCATTAAATATTCAAGTCAGTTCATTTCGAGGTCACAACAACGTAGTCCCGTTCCCACGAACTTGTCTTCATAAATTGAGCATAACAAACATCTAACTAAATAAAACTAATAAAATTATGAGCATTCAATATCTTCATGTATAATGTAAAGCTTTTAATTTTATTACTTTTCTATTTAATTGTAAGAAAATAGGCGTATGTGCCCTTTTATCATCTAGAAAGACCCATTGTTAACCTTTAGCCAAATAAATTGTTTCTTTTGACCTCTAAGAGAACCCGAGCTACAAAGTGTTTTAATATTATGATTAACAAGCTCCTGTGGTCGCTCCCTAAATAAATTTGTGTACTTGGGTGTATAGTGTACAGATAAACTAGCCCTCACTTCATTATAAAGTTAGAGCTTAGAGATAAACCTATTATTTACAGTGCCTCTGATACTTGGCTACTTATCTTACCTGCAAACTTTTGTACAAACATTACATTGAATAATACCAAGGCTAAGACAAAACTATGCCTCTGTGTTTTCATGTACTCTTGTGGTCTTCATCATCAACATCATCATTACAGCCCTTCACAATTCAACTGTTGAAAATAGGCTTCTCCCAAAGAATGCCACAAAGCACGGCCCCGAGCCACCTGCATCTATTGACTTCCTGCATATCTTACCAGGTTGCTACTTCATATAAAGGGGAGACGCCTTAGCCGGTACGAGGCTGCTACTCGAGAACCTTTCTTCCCCATCCATTGTCGGTTTTTCCAGCTATATGACCGGCAAATTGCCACTTCAGCTTACTAAGTTGTTGAGCTATGTCGGTTACTCTGGTTCTACTGCGGATATCCTCTTTTTAAGCTTATAACGCAGAGCAACCCCGAGCATAGCCCTAAGTCATCACAGGTAACACGCACTGGTTGTACAATCTAATTTTAAGGTTGTGAGGATTTGAGGTATGCCCGACGAGAAAATGTGTCGTAATCTTAAACGCTGCCCAGCCGAGTTGAATCCGTCAATTGACCTCTAGGTCGAAGTTGGACTTACCTGGTCGGATTATTTGTCCCAGGTAAAAAAAATACTCGTCAACAACTTCGAGCTTAGTGCTCGTAACAACTACCGGCGTAGGTGTGATATGGACGCTACACACGACTTTTGTTTTGTCCATGTTCATCTCAACACCTATCCGTTGGGAGATATTACTGAGGTCACTTGTAGTCCTACTCTTTCATATCTCACGCTTTTTGTTATAATAACAAAAAATTCATAATATTGAAGCAGACTTTTGAAACATTTAAAATATTTTTGCCTTTCTTATCTATCACGCACCCTATTCTTTGTGTTGTCGTCACGCTGTCTTGTCATGTTACTTTTTTATGTAGGCTATATTTTATATTGTTTTAAGTCAAAAATATAGCTGTTTAGATTCTAATACATATCACACGTAATATATCGTACGCAATATTTCTTTAAAATAAAACGTACGCATCTAGTTTTTCATTATATCTACAACATTTCCAAAAATTATGAAAATAAGACTATGTTTGGACTACGTTTTTTTTTTTAAATAAAGTAACCTAATATAAGCAAAGTCTGCTAATGACGTTTTTGTTTTATATTTTATTTTCTTTTTATACAATCATAACAAATACGTCAACTATCGGCCTTATTAAGTGGCGAAGCTTGCGAAGTCACTTATTGATTTCACGATGTCTGTCCGTCTGTCCGTCTGTCCGTCCGTTTGTCTGTCTGTCCCACGATTATCTCGAGAACGGTTTCGAATTTTCAAATTCTGTTTTCAGCAATCGATTACTGATCACCCAGGCATCTGAACCTCCCATTTTGAAACTGATTGCTCAACGGCAACCGTTAGAAACCGCTACAAAGCTGATTGCTTCGCCACTTTGCTATGCTATTAGCTTGCTAGGTTTATTTTCTCTCGTATCGTAAAGTAGGCAGTTTACATATATTTCACAAGGACAAACTACCAGACTCAGAACACTTGTTCCTGGTCCGTGAGAAATTGAGTCCGCGGCCTATTGTGCTGGAACTCATTGCTAAGTTACTGCGCCACGGGGCCGACTTTAATTAGAAGGACTTCTTAAAGTATAGTTTAAAACTGAGACTATTAATAAACCACTTGTATATAATACGATAAGTTTAACCAACCGCAAGAGGCTGCACCTAGACGTTGCCAACTAAACGGAGTTATAAGTATCAGCACTTTGGCTTTGAGCCGCAAAATTCAAACGCGTTAAACAACACGGACCTACTTAGCAAATCCTCCCTGGTTTGCCTTTGATTTTGATTGATTTTGGTATTGACGGGCACAGTACCAGACGTCTCGTATTAGTCTGGATATTTTACTTCTGGCGTAAATGAAGTTTTACTGCCATCACAAGCCATAAATTTCTGACATTTGCCATTGTTGAATAAAACTATTTTTTACGATTTATTGCGTTTAATTTTACTATGACAACCACTAAACGAAATGGGGTCTAAATACATTTTACTGTAAAAACGTCGAGAGGAAATAGAAGAGAAAACTAATTTCGACTCAAGATACGTTAAAGTATTCACGTACTCTTTACAGTATTTCAAGCGATATGAGTAACCGTGTAGTCTGGTTTTACAATTACGCAGTGGAGTCTCGCAATTTAAGCAATCTAGCTCATAGCTTCGTTTATAAAAACTCTGCATGATTTTTTCAGTGATATTTGTTGTACATTATGCTAAGACTCCGGGGAAGTCGATGCGCTTCCTCATTAATTTTCATAGATTTTTTTACCACTACTTTAGGTCCAAATTTGGACATAGGGGCCTTTACGAGAATGAAGCAATTACCATAAATTCTATAAATGAGAACTAAAACAAACGTGTTTATTTAATATCGTGCAACATTAATTAATAGCGTAAAAAGCAGCGTAAGAGAACCCTCTACCCCATTATCTTTCTGTGAGTGTTTAAGAGGTGACAAAGGGAAACGAAACAGCAAATGGGCAACAGCATCTTCTTGATTGCAACATTAAAAATACGAGTAATAAATATTGCGGTTGATAATCCCGAGCATAGCAACTATGGTAAAAATCACCCCTGTTATGATGATGATGATGTTGAAGATAATGGTGGTGGTTAAGGCGACCTGTATATCCTTGAAAATTATTTTTGAACACACGTGTACTCACATCTTTGGGTAATTGTATTTGTGGGCACCGAGTTCAGAAATAACAGTAAACTACCATCTTATATATTTGCAAAATATATCGGATGTTAAACACCTAAGACGGTATCGAATAAAATTGTAGTATACATGCACACATCCAGTCTATCATGCAATAGCCAATTCACCTGCTAAGCATGGCGATGCCGGCACCCATGACCCACGCCAACAGTGGACCATTTATGGACTGATATAGAAAAGATCATTATCATAAACACTATTAGGTGGATGGACTATCAAGAACCGTTGTCACACAAAATTAATTTAAAAAAAAAACACCAAAACTTTGAAATTTTATATACATCGTATTCAAGATAAACAGTTTAAATTGTAGTCGACGAAGCACATATCGTTGTTAATTAACAGTTGACAATATCGCACGCATTAAGCACAGCCTCGATTAATGCGAAGGAAATTAACATCTAGAGACAAAAGCCGTCCTCTCCAATCTAAATTGCCTCTACAGAATATCTCGACTAGAATGTTCGCTCGTCTTTAAAATTGACTTATGTAGCTATGTTTGATTTATTTTGGGATCATAATCGTAACTACAGAAAGCATTTCTTATATGATTCCTTTACTTTCAGTCTAGTATTGCTTGCAAAAAGAACCTTTGATGTCTTATGGTAACGACACACATGGTATATTGTTCCCATCTCTGGGCTGGGGCTCCCCAGTGCCAGCTCCTTCCACTTGACCGCATCTAGAGCAGAGCAGAGTCCTTTCCGATCGGCCCGATTCACTGGCGAGATGTGAAGAGATTTTGCATCTCTTTGCGTATTTTATCGCATCTACTATGGGGAGTGCTCTGAAGAATTGTTCGGATTAATTCCAGCCGCTCAATTTCACCATCGCACATCGCAACAAAACTCGCGATACCATCCATACTATCTGGATGATTGGCGGTCTACCATTGTGCAGTTTAGAAGATGTTTTCTTCCTCGCACAACTTCCTTGTAGATTCGATTACCACCAGCGATTATTCCGGACCGATACGACTTAGGGAAACTCAAGAAAATAGCCTAAACCTTTTTAAAAGGCCGGCAACGCATGTGCAATTCCCATGGTGTTGCATTTGTTCATGGGCGGCGATAGTCACTTACCATCAGGTGAACCGCATGCTGGTTTGCTCCCTCTCTTATATAAAAAAAATCTCTTGAATACTTCGTATGCTTAAGCAATGTTTAGTTAATTTTTTTTATATAATGGCTGAGCTCTTGACTATAATTGTATGACTTACTTTACTTACTTTACTTATCGTCACGCACAATCCCTGACGGGGTAGCCAGAGAGAACAGATCGCCAAGTGTCACGATCCTTACATACCTCTTTCGCTTCTTTCAGATTCATCATCTTCTTCATACATGCACGTCTAGGTATCCGAGTACTCTTGACCCTCCCCTCTTCGAGCAATTTGCTCACATGGTCTTCGAAAGTTAGTCTCGGTCTACCTCGACACCTTTTAATATTAACTTTCGCGCTATATATTTTCTTCACCATTCGGTCTTCACTCATTCGCTCAACGTGCCCAAACCATCGAAGCACGCCCTTATCAATTTTTGTGATAAGGTCATCTTTCAAACCTGCCATATTGCGAATCTCTTCGTTTCGCTTTCGGTCAGCCATGGTGACGCCGCACATTTTACGAAGAGATCGCATCTCCACTGCATTCAACTTGCTTTTATGCTTCTTCTGGCATACCCAGGTTTCGCTGCCATATAACAAAGTCGGTACCAACACTGCGTTATGTATTGCAAGGCGTGCACTCTTCACTACGCCTTGCCTTTTGACTAACGCAGTCAGGGCACCATTGACTTTGTTCCCGGCAGCGACACGCCTGTCCACATCTAAATCACATCTTCCATCCCGGCTAAAAGCACTCCCCAAGTATACAATTTCATTTACCTGTTCTAGACATTCCTGATTTACCCATATTTCACACTTCGTTCTCTCTTCGTCCCTTTCAAATACCAGAACCTTAGTTTTATTAGCATTCAAACGGAGACCTTTAATTTCACATTCCTCTTTCATACACGTGACTAATGCCTGCAGTTCTGCCTCTGATGGTGCAATAAGCACTGCATCATCAGCATACAGCAGACAATTTACTTTAATGTCACCCAATTTCACACCCAAACAGCTATCTTTCAGTTTCTGTAAACAGCTGTCGAGATACAGTATGAACAGCCAGGAAGACATGACACAACCCTGTTTTACGCCCGTTTGGACGCTAAACATGGGTGACAGGTCATGCCCTACCCGCACACAGGCTTTACAGTCACAGTAAAGTGACTGCACAGCCCTTAGCAATCGACCATCCACACCATACCCCGGCAATAGTTCCCACATTTTCTTCCTTACAACCTTATCAAATGCTTTCTCAAGATCCACAAAAGCACAGAAAATCCTCTGGTTAGCAGCCAGAAGCTTTTCCGCGATCATGCGGAGAGAAAACATTTGATCCGTGCATCCTCTTCCAGGTCTAAATCCGCATTGTGCCTCCCATAGAAATCTTTCCGATTTCTCTTGCATCCTACGTGTCAAAACCTTCGAATAAACTTTACTTGCTAAACTGGTCAAGCTGATCGCCCGATAGCACCCGCAGTCAAAATGTGAACCTTTACCTTTATATAAAGGCACAATGACTGCGGATCGCCAATCATCCGGGACATCCCCCGTCCGCCAGCACAAATTGCACAGCAGATGAAAGCTGTCCCAGACGCGAGGCCCACCATACTTGACCATTTCAGCAGTAACTCTGTCTAGTCCCGCAGCCTTACCACATTTCAAACTTCGAATCGCACGTTCAATCTCTTTCATACTGATGACCTCAGTGTCATCGAGGTCCGGGTCTGGCGTACCAGTCTCGACGTCATCCCCGGATCCCTCACTAAGATCATCACACGCATACATTTCTCTATAAAATTCGCTCCATCGCTGCATGACGTCCGATTTTTCTGAGAGGACGTCATTAGTTCTCGAAAGCACTTTGTTCATTCTTAAGGCCGTCGCACCACTTCGGGTCCTTCCAACCTCTTTCCAGAAGAGTTTGGAGTTCTCCTTAAAGTTGTGCGACAACCTTTCGTCCGCTTCCATTCTACACCTTTCACGCACTTCCTCAATCAATGCTTTCGTGTGAACTTTCTGCAGCTTATATCTTTCTTTCATCTTCTCTCTCATATCCTTATCATTACTAGAGGCCAAGTAGTCTAACCATGCTTTCTTCTTCTTCTTTACAGCTTCTTTCACTTCATCATTCCACCATGCATCTCTTCTTTTACTACTGCCTCTTTTAATCGTTCCACACACTTCTTCCGCTGCACTTACCATTCCATCCCTAAGGTTCTGCCATGTTCTTTCAACACATTCTTTTCTGCCATCGATGTTGTCAAGCTTTTCGGCTACCCTCGCATGATATTTGTCCCTAGTATCCGCTTCCTGAAGCTTCCAGCTTCGGATGCGACAGACCGACTGTGGTTCTGTTACTGCCGTCCGGTAGCGCCAACCCGCGAACAGACCCCTAAATCTAGTAATCACTAGATAGTGATCCGTTCCCAGGTCAGCACCCCTGAACACTCGCGTATCCATCACCTGTTTTCGCAGTCGGTCATCCACCAGGAACAAATCGATCATACTTCTCTCGTTCTTACTTTCTCTAGTATACATATGGATCTTCTTGTGATTAAACATAGTGTTTGTCACAAGAAGACCCTTTTCCTTGCATACCGCCAGTATAAGCTTGCCAGCATCATTAACCCTTTTATCGCCAAACTTTCCAAGCACCGACTCGTACCCTGGTCGAGCGGTACCAACCCATCCATTCAAATCACCACATACAACAATTCTTTCGTTTCCCCTAGCCAAATCTAGAACTTCTCTTACATTCTCCCAAAACTCCTCCAGCTCAGCCCTGGACGACGAAGCTACCGGCGCATAAACAGCCAAAAGGAATAACTTCGTCAGTCCCAATTTAAAACGAACCCAGAGAAGTCTTGAGTTCACAACCTTATATTCAGTCATAACATCGACCAACCGAGACGACAGCAGCACCCCCACTCCCTGGCGGGCGCTCTCGCTCTCCGGGACTCCGGACCATAGAGCTAACGCCCCGCCAGGGAGCTCTTCAGTACCACTGCCCTTCCGTTTGGTCTCCGACATACACACGACATCTAATTCTCTTTCTTTCATTATTTCGATCAACTCATTCGTCTTATCTCTCATGCCTCCTCTAACATTCCACGTGCCAACTCTGCACTCTGTCCTCCACCTTCCGCCGTGTCGGGCTGTGCGTGACGGGTGGCGGTCCCCATCGCCGCTTTGCGCGCTGCATTCCACACCAACGGGGACGAGCTGGTGTGCGTCGCCTTGGGGGGACGCCCTAACTTTCGTTGACATGGGTGCGCAGCTAAGTAGAATTGCAGCCCTGAAAAGGGCTGGCAGGGGTCGCGACGAGCACGCTTCTACAGTGACCCCCTAGTAAAAAAAGTAGCAAAACTATTTTACATTTTAAGTTGTGTTACTTCTTCAAACATTTAAAAAGTAATTTGAATGGTATTTAATATTTTTAGTCAGCTCAAAGTGAAATAAAAGTGGAGTAGGATGGATAATATACACAGTCAGGTCATAAGTATTGTCACACAGTAAAACTTTTCTTTTACAAAGCTGGCCACAAAAAAGTTTATTGAATTCGAATCTCGAATTGTTCATGATAATAAAACTGTATACTTTTTAGAATTTTATTCATTTTTAAATATGGAGTGGACGCTTAAAGAAGCCTGTGTTGTAGTTATTGCGTTGCATCGTTGCGGTTACGCGCCAATTCAAATTTTTGACATACTGAAAATTTTGAATATAACCAAAAGATTCGTTTATTGTACAATCAAACGATACAATGAAGACTCTAGTGTAGATGACAGGTCAAGAAGTGGTCGCCCTCGGTCTGTTAGGACTCTAGCAGTGATAAAAGCTGTGAAGGCGCGAATTCAAAGAAATCCCCAACGTAAGCAGAAACTGTTGACCCTTCAGATGGGGTTAAGCAGAACCACGGTGAAAAGGGTGTTAAATGAATACTTAAAGCTTCGGGCATATCGAAGAAAAACAGGACATCGTTTGAATGCTCGTCTAATGGACCTGAGACTGAAGAGATGCCGCGCTTTGTTTAAGCGGTACGCGGGAAAAAAATACCGGGAAATTCTTTTTTCGGATGAAAAAATTTTTACCGTAGAAGAGAGCTACAACAAACAAAATGATAAGGTGTACGCACACAGTAGTGAAGAAGCGGGCAACCGTATTCCGCGTGTCCATACGAGGTCATTTTCCATCCTCGCTCATGGTATGGTTGGGAGTTTCTTATTGGGGCTTAACAGAGGTACATTTTTGTGAGAAAGGTGTAAAAATGAATGCAGTTGTGTATCAAAATACAGTCTTGACAAACCTTGTGGTACCCGTTTCTCATACCATGTTCAATAACAGATACTGGGTATCCCAACAAGATTCGGCGCCAGCTCATAGGACGAAGAGCACACAAGACTGGCTGGCGGCGCGTGAAATCGACTTCATCCGGCACGAAGACTGGCCCTCCTCCAGTCCAGATTTGAATCCGTTAGATTACAAAATATGGCAACACTTGGAGGAAGAGGCGTGCTCAAAGCCTCATCCCAATTTGGAGTCACTCAAGACATCCTTGATTAAGGCAGCCGCCGATATTGACATGGACCTCGTTCGTGCTGCGATAGACGACTGGCCGCACAGATTGAAGGCCTGTATTCAAAATCACGGGGGTCATTTTGAATAAACTAAAGCGTCGTAAGAATCTATGTTTTGTTAAGTTCATTTTGGTATATAAATGGTTACATAATGAATTAACTTGTTTCAATTATTTTATATTAAACATGTGACAGAATTTATGACCTGACTAGGTATATGTGATAAAGCCTTGCTGCAGCTGTACAAGTGGCATGAAAAATAAGTTAGACTATCTTTACTCATTTGTTTGACTCTAGCAAGATATACAACATCATTAACAGGGGCCATTCACGTAGCGATGGTAGTGTGACCGTCGATCAAACCGTTACAACGATATTTCTATAATGATTGACACTATCAAACAGTGCAGCATTATAAACCCCTCAATAAATTCTTTTATTTTAATAGTATCTTATTTCGTCTTTTATTTTCCTTTGTTTCATTTCTCTTATTTATTAATTGCAACACGTACACTACTTTTCTTAACATTAATTACTTAACTTGGTCGTTAGAACCATAGCAAACAAAATCATAACAGACGACACGCCAGGATAGATGCGGTCGTGTCGCAAGTTTCGGTGAAGTTTTAATCGAACTATCGACCTGACTTTGCTCGCATGTATTATTCTGCAACCAATTAATTCACAATCGAAATTGCCGCATATGATTAAAGTTCCAGTACGACCGTCGCTACGTGAATGGCCTCCTTAAAGCTGTAAACATACTGGTTAATTTTAAAATGGAACACTTTCACTTTTATTCAAAATAATTTTAATTGAAAAATGTTTTTCGTTACAATCCGGGAACCAATGCCATGCATTAATTACAGCCTATAGAATCCTGTGATGAAAATAGGCCTCCCTCATAGATTGCCTCATTGGGGTATTTTACCATAGTTATTACGCTGGGCGAGCGGGTAGTAAGCAGCAATTTTTATTATTTTGAGTTTTTATCAGAAAGATGCTGCTGCCTTCATCTGTTTCAATTATCCTCTGTTACCCCTTAAACAACCCACCGGACAATATAGGGTAGTGGATATTCTTACACAGGGACTACGTGTAATCAATTCGCAGCAAGCATTAGGTCGGGGAAAAGTTTCTTCTCGTTTTATACACAAATTTAAGACATTTTTTTTTCAAAGTTTAATTACGTTTAGTTATAATATATATGTGCCATTTTGTTCTATTACTTATTGTTATCTTGTAGGTAATACATAATAAATAATCCCGTTGCTGTGGAAATCTTGGGAGTTTTGATTAAAAAATGCGACAAGTAGTTTTGACAGTCCTCTCGTGATGTTAACCTAACACTACTCAAAGAATTCTGAAGAGACCGAAACAGGTGAAATCTGAGGCCGCAAGGTCAAAACTATATGATGGATGCATTACCACTTCCCAACCAAGCTCTCTCAAGTATTACTGAGTGGCCAAAGATGTGTGTGGTCCGGCATTATCATGATGAAAGACCACTCCTTTTCTGTTGATCAATTTCGGCCGTATTTTCTCAATTTCTTGCTTGAATTAGGTGTTGGCAGTAAAGATCCGAATCGATGCTTTTATCCGGTGGTAAATGATCAAAATAAACGATGCCCTTCCAAACTCAATAGTTACATATGCCTACTAAACTTTTTTATGCGGTTTGAGTCACATTTTTCCTTTTTTTGCATAAAACTTCAGAATATATCTAATTTCTGTGTTAGATTCACTCATTTTAGCGGACAGAAAAACAATTGAAAAAAGTTGGGAAAGTCTTATTATATTAGGTCCTTACATATGAAATTGGCGTTTTGTACGGGCGGAATATAAAGTCAATTTATTTTGTAAAATATATTTATATAATAAAAGTATGCACCGTTGTTATCTATGTACTTTTGCCATCTCATAGGTAGTTCATTGATCCCTTTACTAAAAAAACCATGGGGGCGAGAATCAATAAAATATTTGAAGGCGGTTTGGACTGCCACTGCTGACTGTTGAATTTTTTCCTTGTAAGAAGTTGTCCAAATTCCGGACAAAATGGTAATCTGTTGGAGCAAGGTCCGGGGAGTATGGTGGATGTCGCAGACATTCCAAGTGCAGCTCATCTACCTTAGTGATTGTTTGTTGTGCTGTGTGTGGTCTTGCGTTGTCGTGAAGTAGCAATGGCCTAGAGCGATTGACCAATCTCGGTTGTTTAGCAGCTAGTTCTTCCTTCATGGCTTGCAGTTCCTGACAATATATATCTGCCGTGGTCGTTTGGCCAGATTTTAGAAAGCTGTAGTGGATGACACCGGCGCTAGTCCACCAAACACTCACAAGTGACTTTTTCTGAGTCGATTTTCCTTTAGGGCAGGATTTGGCTGATTCTCCAGGGTTCAGCCATTACGACGAGTATCCAATTTTCATCACAACTAATGATTCGATTTAAAATCCCTTCATTATTGTGTCGGTTGAGAAAAGTAACACAGCAGTCGACGCGTGTTTGCTAGTTCAATTCACTCAATTCATGAGGTACCCATCGTTCAAGTTTTTTTACTTTCCCGATTTACTTCAAGTGGATTCATACAGTTTTATTACTTACCCCGAACCCTGCAGCTATCTCTGAAGTGCTTTGTGATGAATCCGCTTCCACAATAGCCTTTAATTCTTCATTTTCCACTTTGGTCTCCGGCCGTCCACGAGGTTGATGGTCGGAATTTCCAGAACGAAAACGTTGAAACTAAAAACGTACCGTACTTTGTTTTGCGATACCAGCGCAGTATATATCATTAATCCTTCGAGCTATTTCTGCAGCATTGGTGTCAGAGTAGAACTCGTACTCGTAAATATACCGATATTTCATATTTTCCATAGTGCGGTAATAAGCAAAGCCAAAGAAAAAAATAATGAGGAAAAAACAAATAAATGACTGTTTTCAAAACGCAAATATACCAACTAAATTAATTTATAAATTTCAATTTGGAATTCTTAACCAAAGAGGAGATATTTCAGATCAAAGTGGTCAGTACGACAAAACGCTAATTTCATATGTAAGGACCTAATATTAAAACCAGCCAGATACAAACGGTACAACTACAGAAATTTTTCTTCAATTTAATGCAAACAAAATACGAATATACTTATTCCCCGACTTATATATATATATATATATATATATATATATATATGACTATTAAAAAGGCTTAAAGCTTAGTTATTAAGAACGTTTGCAACTTTTGCTTTGTTGAGTCTGCTTGTTCACGATCAACAGTTTTATTTGTTAGCCGAATTCAAAAGAGGACGGGGAATCTTTTGAAATGAACCACGCCACGTGAAGAAAATGTTTGAGCAATCAAAAAACGTACTTACAATTCTCCCGGACGGATACGATTCATGGGCCCTCAATAAAAATCCTACTCCTTTTCACTGAGTGAGTGAGTGACGCGATCCTGTGCTTTATTGTCGCCCACATTTTAGAGGAGGAAAGGTCATAAAACACAAAACAAAACGTTGATTCTTTATCACTCATACTTCCAGAACATAATTGGCAACAACTAACAACAAACTTTAGCAAACTGACTCTCGTAATAACGCTCATGTACAGACTTCATCAAACATTAAGCTGTGTTAAATTTCTAAGATATCTGCTCTTGCTGTTATATATAATTTAGTTATTTATTGAAAATAAACTTACACAATGAAATATGTTTATTTTAAAATATACATACTGTCAAACCAATAATTGACGAGGGGGTAAGGAGAGCCCAGAGAATAGAAAGCTACTCGGACCACCTTTAGCCAAAAAATATGGATTTGGAAGTAAAATTGTTTAAAAATTAATATGAATCTAACCCATCAAGCAATGGCGCGATAAGCCATACTCCACCATCACATGTTTCATAACTCATTAGTCACCTCTTATGATATTTTGGGCAAGTAACTCAGTTGGCACATTCTTTTTTTATAAGTCCCACATAATCATGAGACTAGGAAGCCGAATATACAGTAGTAAAATAGCAAAGTGTCCAGCCATTCCATCTATTACAGCCTATAATAATTCACTGCTGAACATGAATACAATAGCTTCTTTTTTTTTATAGGAGAGGGGGCAAACGAGCATGCGGCTCACCTGATGGTAAGTGACTACCGCCGCCCATGAACAACTGCAACACCAGGGGAATCGCAGATGCGTTGCCGGCCTTTTAAAAAGGAGTAGGCTCTTTTCTTGAAGGTCCCTATGTCGTATCGGTCCGGAAAAGTCGCTGGTGGTAATCGATTCCACAAGGAAGTTGTGCGAGGGAGAAAACTTCTTCTGAATCGCACAGTGGTGGACCGCCAATCATCTAGATGATATGGATGGTATCGCAAGGTCTGTCGCGATGTGCGATGGTGAAATTGAGCGGCTGGAATTAGTCCGAACAATTCCTCAGAGCACTCCCCGTGGTAGATGCGATAAAATACGCAAAGAGAGGCAACCTCTCTACGCAGTGCCAGTGAGTCAAGCCGATCGGAAAGAACTCTTAATAACTCTCAACACTGCTGTGTTTCATATGGTGAGTGTAGAGCATCGGAGACCAATTTTACTGGAAAAGAGGCATTCCATCTTAGTCCTCACGGATGACGACGCATCTGCATTTTGATTATTTATTGAGGAATAATGTAGATGTCTATGAGCCGCAGCAACCATTTACCATCAGATGAACTGTGTGCTTGCTTGTCACTCTATCCTATAAAAAAAATATTTTCTCGCCATTTCGATTACTTTACAGTATCCATGTTTGCTAACAGTAAAAACTATTATCATTTAAATGTGTGGTATACGCGTAAACATAAGCAATCATTATTAAAGAAAATATTAATAGTAATTTTAGTGACTGATTTATTTATTTATGTAAAAATTTATTGATCTAACCTATAAGAGGGACCTTATGCCAGTTAGCTTTCTATGCCAGTAAACCCAGGGCGTGGTGAGAAATTAGTGCCAGGTGATTTAAGTATGTAATTCAATCTAATACATTTATATAGATATAACACCTATTAATATAAGGCTTATAAACGATTTACCACGTACCTACCCTCTGGGTGAGAGGCGTGAGTGTTTATGTATGTATGTATGTTGGCGGTAAGATAATACATCGTGAAAATGATGCATGAGATATTAAAATATTAAGGACGAGGCAGTGGACATCAGCCTGTTTTCTGCCCAAAAATCCCTACCAAAAATAAAAGAGGGCCTGTGAAAATAAAAATTTAGTACATTTAAGCCGTGGGGCCTAAGGGTCTAAGCGTTCGCTGTAAATTTAACAATACAGTATAAACAAAAAAGCAGATATATATACATATATACAAACACTTAGTATAAAGAGAAAAATACAGAAATTAATAAAAATTAAATGCACGTATTTACATATGTACATATAACTATTTAATAATTATGACGAGAAAGGATTATTATTTTCTAACATATTTTTAAACAATAAATAATATATATTATTTGTTTTACAATGATATTTATAAATAATCCGTAAAGTATTATTAAAGGCAGAACTTCAACTTCCTTAAGAAAGTTGTTAAATTCGTTGGAAGGAAGAAACCTTTTCTTCCGTCTCTAATCAATTTAGATACATACCCAAAAGTTTCCTAATAACGCGTTTATCGAGTATTAGGATGTAAATAAACACTTAGAAACTTAACAACTTAACGCCGCGGTTAAACCATCATTCCAAAACGAGAACTGTGTAGGTAACCAAAATGCCGTAAATTTCTTCACTCTTTCTCACTTCTGGCTCTGCAAAAAATTATTCATTTATATAATTACTCTATATGAATGAAAACTTTTGATGTTTAACAAAATTTGCTGGGTTTCTTTTAGATTCTTTCCGGGACAAAATAATTTTCTGAAGTGGCGTAAATAAATAGAATTGACTCTTAAAAACATTCATAATTTCGTAAATTTTATAGTGTACATGCTTTTATTTTTTCAATTATTTGCAATGCAACTTATTTTTCTACTAACTTACGAAACCTGAACCGAATAGAAGGAGGCTTATAATTCGAATGTATTTTTTTATGTTATGCGGTTATCTTCATTGATTGATTACTTTTTAATTGAAAATAACTATTACACAATTTCGGTCCTACTAACCTTGATAAAAAATTCCAATCTGATTTAATAGCTTCAGAACTCGGAGCTTAATTTTTCGATAAGCTTGCTTTATTTTTGTCAAATAATTAAAAATGTTCTTTTCTTCTTTTAAGTTTTTAAAGTCCATTCCATTTCTTTAAACGTTTAATTATTTAATCTTTCAATGCTTGGAATGTATAAAATAACGATAAGTTTCCTATATTTTCAATTTTAATTTAACTTAAACAGTATTAAAGCAAATAAAGCTCAATATAGCAGCTATTAGTGGTTGAAATAGCTTTGTTCGTTGCGAATTTCTCCAACACTCGGTGGATTTAATCGTGTTTCCATATCAACTAACGTTAAGCTCTATCTACATTTGATTTTAAATAACGGTAAATTTATACATAATTAGTATAACTCTTTTACGCTGCAGCTATATTATGGTTGTAACACGAATAGGTCAAGTCGCTCGGGGAAGGTGGTGCTAAGAATCTCCGGTGGAGGTTCGATTGCCACCTACGACGACCCGACCTGGTAACTTATAACGCAAGCACCCTGAGGACTGACGAGAAGATCCTGGAGATGGAAGAAGTGATAGACAAATTGCGATGGCATACTATAGGATTAGATAAGGCAACTTGTTCTATCACCGGGAGGGTGACCACCTCTCCCAAGGAGGTGTCGGACGAAGTGTGTCGACGAGGGTTGCGTACCTCATACTCAGAATCACCAAACGGTATTCGCTGAAGGTCATACAGGTTTACGCACCAACCTCGACACACCCCGATGAGGAGGTGGAGGAAATGTATGAGGATAACTCTAGAGCCATGCATTCCTCCAAAACCCAATATACGGTGTTAATGGGGGTCATTGTAGAAGCGTCCTCGACGCGACCCCTGCCAGCCCTTTTCAGGGCTGCAATTCTACACAGCTGCGCACCCATGCCAAAGAGGGTTAGGGCGTCTCCCCAAGGCGACGCACACCAGCTCGTCCCCGTTGGTGTGGAATGCAGCCCGCAAATCGGCGATGGGGACCGCCACCCATCACGCACAGCCCGACACGGCGGAAGGTGGAGGACAGAGTGCAGAGTTGGCACGTGGAATGTTAGAGGAGGCATGAGAGATAAGACGAATGAGTTGATCGAAATAATGAAAGAAAGAGAATTAGATGTCGTGTGTATGTAGGAGACCAAGCGGAAGGGCAGTGGTACTAAAGAGCTCCATGGCGGGGCGTGAGCTCTATGGTCCGGAGTCCCGGAGAGCGAGAGCACCTGCCAAGGAATGGGGGGTGCTGCTGTCGTCTCGGTTGGTCGATGTTATGACCGAATATAAGGTTGAAAACTCAAGACTTCTCTGGGTTCGCTTTAAATTGGGATTGACGAAGTTATTCCTTTTGCTGTTTATGCGCCGGTAGCTTCGTCGTCCAGGGCTAAGCTGGAGGAGTTTTGGGAGAATGAAAGTGTTCCGAAGCTAAAAGCTTCAGGAAGCGTATACGGGGACAAAAATCATGCGAGGGTAGCCGAAAAGCTTGACACCATCGATAGTAGAAAAGAATGTGTGGAAAGAACATGGCAGAACCTTAGGGATAGAATGGTAAGCGCAGCGGAAGAAGTGTGTGGAACGATTAAAAGAGGCAGTAGTAAAAGAGGAGATGCATGGCGGAACGATTAAGTGAAAGAAGATGTAAAGAAAAAGAAGAAAGCATGGTTAGACTACTTGGCCTCTAGTAATGATAAGGATATGAGAGAGAAGATGAAAGAAAGATATAAGCTGCAGAAAGTTCACATGAAAGCATTGATCGAGGAAGTGCGTGAAAGGTGTAGAATGGAAGCGGACGAAAAGTTGTCGCACAACTTTAAGAAGAACTCCAAACTCTTCTGGAAAGAGGTTGGAAGGACCCGAAGTGGTGCGACGGCCTTAAGAATGAACAAAAAGCTTTCGAGAACCAATGACGTCCTCTCAGAAAAATCGGACGTCATGCAGCGATGAAGCGAACTTTATAGAGAAATGTATGCGTGTGATGATCTTAGTGAGGAATCCGGGGTTGACGCCGTGACTGGTACGCCAGACCCGGACCTCGATGACACTGAGGTCATCAGTATGAAAGAGATTGAATGTGCGATTTGAAGTTTGAAATGTGGTAAGGCTGCAGGACTAGACAGAGTTACTGCTGAAATGGTCAAGTATGGTGGGCCTCGCGTCTGGGACAGCTTTCATCTGCTGTGCAATTTGTGCTGGCGGACGGGGATGTCCCGGATGATTGGCGATCCGCAGTCATTGTGCCTTTATATAAAGGTAAAGGTTCACATTTTGACTGCGGGTGCTATCGGGCGATCAGCTTGACCAGTTTAGCAAGTAAAGTTTACTCGAAGGTTTGGACACGTAGGATGCAAGAGAAATCGGAAAGATTTCTATGGAAGGCACAATGCGGATTTAGACCTGGAAGAAGTGCACGGATCAAATGTTTTCTCTACGCATGATCACGGAGAAGGCATTTGATAAGGTTGTAAGGAAGAAAATGTGGGAACTGTTGCCGCGGTACGATGTGGATGGTCGATTGCTAAGGGCTGTACAGTCACTTTACTGTGACTGTAAAGCCTGCGTGCGGGTAGGGCATGACCTGTCACCCATATTTAGCGTCCAAACGGGCGTAAAACATGGTTGTGTCATGTCTTCCTGGCTGTTCATACTGTATCTCGACAGCTGTTTACAGAAGCTGAAAGATAGCTGTTTGGGTGTGAAATTGGGTGACATAAAAGTAAATTGTCTGCTGTATGCTGATGATGCAGTGCTTATTGCACCATCAGAGGCAGAACTGCATGCATTAGTCACGTGTATGAAAGAGGAATGTGAAATTAAAGGTCTCCGTTTGAATGCTAATAAAACTATGGTTCTGGTATTTGAAAGGTACGAAGAGAGAACGAAGTGTGAAATATGGGTAAATCAGGAATGTCTAGAACAGGTAAATGAAATTGTGTACTTGGGGAGTGCTTTCAGCCGGGATGGAAGATGTGATTTAGATGTGGACAGGCGTGTCGCTGCCGGGAACAAAGTCAATGGTACCCTGACTGTGTTAGTCAAAAGGCAAGGCATAGTGAAGTGTGCATGCCTTGCAATACATAACGCAGGGTTGGTACCGACTTTGTTATATGGCAGCGAAATCTGGGTATGCCAGAAGAAGCATAAAAGCAAGTTGAATGCAGTAGAGATGCGATCTCTTCGTAAAATGTGTGGCGTTAAAATGACTGACCGAAAGCGAAACGAAGAGATTCGCAATATGGCAGGTTTGAAAGATGACATTATCACAAAAATTGATAGGGAGTGCTTCGATGGTTTGGGCACGTTGAGCGAATGAGTGAAGACTGAATGGTAAGGAAAATATATAGCGCGAAAGTTAATATTAAAAGGTGTCGAGGTAGACCGAGACTAACTTTCGAAGACCATGTGAGCAAATTGCTCGAAGAGGGGAGGGTCAAGAGTACTCAGATACCTAGACGTGCATGTATGAAGAAGTTCATGAATCTGAAAGAAGCGAAAGAGGTATGTAAGGATCGTGACACTTGGTGATCTGTTCTCTCTGGCTACCCCGTCAGGGATTGTGCGTGAAGATAAGTAAGTAAGTAAGTAATGGGAGACTTCAATGCAAAACTAGACACAAGAGAGAACGGTGAGCTGAAAGTAGGGAAATTCGGAATGGGGTAACGGAACCCAAGGTGTCAGCTGCTAGCCAACTTCATGGAGAAAAAGGGACTCTTTACGATGAACTCTTTCTTCCAAAAGCAGCCCCACAAGAAGTGGACCTGGTCAAGCCCCGACGGTTCGAAAAAAAATGAGAATGACTTCACTAGGACGATCAGACGACAACTGTTCAGTGATATCTCAGTGATCGCGAGGGTGAAAACTGGTAGCGGTCACCGAATGGTTAGAGGCACACTGAACCTAAACGTTAAGTTGGAGAGATCACGTCTAATGAAGTCAACGCTCCGTTCCCCTCGTGCTCTAGTCCAAAGTTCTGAAACCTTTCAGCTCGAGTTACAAAACCGTTTTCATTGCCTAGAAGACTGCAATGAAGTGGACGATATGAATGACAAGCTCGGGGAAACTGTCCATGCGGTCGGAGCAAAGGTCTGCAAGACCCGCCGCAGAAGAACATAAAAATTCTCCGATCACACTCTTAATCTCATGGCTGTTATACGAGGAATTAAGCTGCAATGTTCAACAGATTTGACAGCATACAGGCAACTGAACAGACAGATCTCCAAATGCATGCGGCGGGACTTGCGCAACTTCAATACGGCTTGTATTGAAGAAGCGGTTGAGCGGAACCAAGGCTTCAAAGTCTTTGCCAGAGATCTGTCTGCCAGAAAGAGCCAACTGTCAAAGCTGAAGACCAAGTGTGGCAGCATAGTTTTCGGGATACCTGAGATTTAGAGTGAGATTGAGAGGTTCTATGGGCAGCTGTACACGTCATCGTTGGACCCACCTTTGCCTTGCGTATGTGGACTATGAAAAAGCCTTTGATTCCCTCAAAATTTGGGCGGTGCTGCAGTCTCTTCAGCGGTGCCAAGTTAACTGTCGGTATATCGAAGTGTTTTAGTGTTTGTACAGTTGGGCTACTATGGTTATCCGAGTACAGAACCAGAGTACGAAACCTATTCAACTGCAGAGAGATGTAAGACAGGGTGACGTTATATCCCCGAAACTCTACACCGCTGCATTGGAAGACGTTTTCAAGCAGCTTGACTGGAAAAGATGCGGTATTAATATCAATGGCGAGTACTTCGTTGTATTTCGAAGTATGTTCCGTTCAACTTAATGCACTTTTCCATTCGTACAAACCAATCATTAAAACAGCAATTCCAGTCTGAAGTTGATGTTGACAAAATGGCTGATTTGTACGCTTCCACAGCTGCTTCGGGGCCTTCGAACCGTTGACCGCGTGATAAATCTTTCATTCTAGGGAACGTAAAGAAATCGTTTGGACTCAGGTCAAGACTGTACGTAGGATGGCTTATCAGCTCAAAGTTTTTCTGCTTCAATTTTTTTGCTTCAAATTTGTCTTCCAAACCGTATGGGAGCTCGCATTATCATGATGTACTCGTAAGATGATGCGACGTTTCGGGTTATTTTTTCGGAGTTCGGCTATCATTTCTGGCAAACAAACCGTGATATACCACTCAACGGTAACCGTTCTGCGTTTCTGTGAAGGAATTATAGCAAGATGCCCCTTTTTCGAGACAAACGTAGCGACCATATTCTTTAACACGCTGCGGGAGCGAACCACTTTCGTTGGTTTGACCTCGTCTTCTAGAAACTAAACTGCTGACTGATGTTTTTTTTTCAGGTTCGTATGAATAAATCCATGATTCGTCACCTGAGACGATATTATAAATGGCATATGGCTTGACCCTCCGTTGAAGCGTTGCAGAGTATTCCGCCACCAATCTACACGAGCCGCCTTTTGCTCTTCGGATAAATTGTGGGGAACCCAGCGGGAAACTAGTTTTCTTACACACAGCACATTATGTCATATCGACTGAATTACAGTCATTTCAGTCAGGACTATTTGACCCAGTTAAACATACTCGTCAACAACTTCGAGCTTAGTGCTCCCAACAACTACCGGCATAGGTGTGGCATGGACGTTAAACATGATTTTTGTTTTGTCCATGTTCATCTTAAGACCTATCCGTTGGGAGACACTATTGAGGTCATTGAGCATAGTGCTTAGGTCATCCAGCGATTTTGCCATAAGGACTGTATATTCGGCAAATCGAAGGTAAGTGATGTACTCGCCGTTGATTTTAATACCGCATCCTTTCCAGTTAAGCAGCTTGAAAACTTCTTCCAATGCAGAAGTGAAGAGTTTCGGGGATATAACGTCACCCTGTCTTACACCTCTCTGCCGTTGGATAGGTTTCGTTCTCGGATACTGTACTCGGATAGCCATCGTAACTCTACTGTGCAAACACTTCAGCACTTCGATATACCGACAGTAAACTTGACACCGCTGAAGAGACTGCAGCACCGCCCAAATTTCGACGGAATCAAAGGCTTTCTCATAGTCCACATACGCAACGCAAAGTGGCAGATTATACTCCTCTGTCTTCGGTACAATTTGCCCAATGGTTATGTGATCTAAAAAAAGGTTTTATTGTAACTTAATCCGAAATATTCTATTCCCGATGATTTCAGTGTGCCCCTCCGTATCACTAAACGCCTACAATATTGAAAACCGTTCGCTAAATATTAATTATCAGCTGTCGCACTCTGTAACATCACTCGAAATTTGATTCAATAGTACGAGCCACAGATAATACATATCATCATTATAATAATAATTATTATTATAATAAATCCTTTATTTCGACCAACCATAGTACGTTGTAGTACGCCTTGAACAAAGTTAACTTAACTTGAGTCGTACTACGTGCAGTGGTATAACCACGCAGCAGCTTTTGCTGTCGCACGGATGGGCCCGCTCGAACCTGGGTGGTACCACGACCTCACAGAATACCAGCTTGAAGTAGTGGTTTACCTCTGCATTTCGCTTGGTGAGTGTAGGCGGCCGGAGGCCCTTTTTACTGGAAATGAGGCATTCCATCTTAGTCCTCACGGGTGACAACGCATCTGCATTTTGATTCGCAAACGAGGATAGATGTAGATGTCTATGGTCCGCAGCAACCACTTACCATCAGGTGGTCTGTGTGCTCGTTTGTCACCATTATCCTATAAAAAAAAATCTGCGAGCCAACATATTGCCCCGGAGCGACAGCGCTCGGCGCTCTCGTCAATGTCACTGTCATCATCCAGGCGTTCAGTTACAATATGTCCGAGGTACCTAAACTTAGCCACTTGTCGCAGAGGAATCCCACATAGCTGGATACGTGGCATGAAATCAAGTGGTTTGTTTTTACCTCGGAAGACAATAAATTCACTCTTTTTTGAGTTGTAAGTGAGTCCAGTTTCCTCGGCAAATGCGTCACAAATTTTCAGCAGCTTTCGAAGCCCGCTGACTGAGGGGCTCAACACAACCATGTCGTCTGCGTAACTAAAATTATTTATGGATTCACCGCCTATTGAGCAACCGACACCTGCTCTGCTGAGCCTCTCAATCAGTCTGTTAACATAAAGTTTAAACAGCCTGGGTGACGTCAGCCCACCCCGCCTCACTCTAGTTTGAAGGGATCACTTAAAGCGTTACCCCATCTAACTGTGTTAGTCTGGTTACCGTACCAATAATCTAACAGTGAAACCAACTCTGGTCTCAAGCTACTTTCCTATCTTAGTTTTTGCCATAGGATTTTATAAGACACTCGGTCGAAGGCTTTAGACAAATCCAGGAAACACGCATACACCTGAGTCTTTCTATCCGTGTAGTACCGCGCAGTCTGCTTGAGACACAGTATTGCGCTCTCCGTTGACAGTTCAGGCCTAATCCCGAACTGAGCATAAGTATTATAAATGGAAGCTAAAACCATAAGTGTCGAAATTGAATAAAACAATATTACGATTTATCTATTATCAGAAATTTTAATTTTTCATTAATGTTTCATTAGAGAGTTCATGCAGAGCATTTCTTTTAAATTTCGTAAGCTATTTATGATGATTCTCTATGTGCATACATAAATTAGTTTATTCGAAACCCACAGCTTTATCTAGTTTTTTATGGAAATAAGTGTCAGTTTAAGAAATTACAATATTGTATGTACCGTGGGTGTCTGATGGGCAGCATCTTCCTGATAACAAAAATAAAAAATAGACCGTAACAATAACGGTAACACTATCATTTTTTTATTGATACAATATCTTAACGAAAGATTCGAAATTCGATCTTTGTTCGCTTACTGTGGACAATTTCATCTCTGCAGATATTATACCGTTACATAATCGTAAAGCAAAGACAACCATTTGTGTTAATTTTAAGTTAATGGTTTCTTTTTTAATAGAATACTGCATATTAAATAAAATTCAGGGCGGTAAACATCACAGATGCAAATTACTTGATACATTGGGATTAAATATTAGAAACAGGTGACAATGAAATTTGTTTTATTCAATTTATATTTAGTATCCATACAGCTCTTGGAATTGAAATCCAGAACCCAAGGAAAGTTTACCGTCAAAGGGGACAGGATTGTTAAATTAGATATAAGTAACCTAGTTTGGGATAAAGACGACTCGGCGGTACGATGACCTGCCCTTTCAGAAAGTGTGAAAAGACGTAACTAGTAATGAATCAACTTTACTCAATATTACATAACATTAAAATTGCCGCTTTATGTTGTAACATATGTTTTTTTTTAATTCAAATAAAAGTAGAGTACGACACTTAGGCTTTTAGCTTCCATTTATAATGATGATATGTATAATCTGTAGCTCGTACTATTGAATCAAATTTCGGGTAATGTTACAGCGCGACAGCTGATAATTAATATTTAGCGGACGGTTTACAATATAGTAGACGTTTAGTGATATCACTGTAGGCAATGACATTAAATAAAGAAAATTATGTTTTTAGTTTTATTTATTTTTATTATGGTCAATTTTGAATATTGTATATATTTGAATGTCACATTAATATATGATAATATAATAAAAAAAGAAACTAAAGTAAGCATGTTCGGGTATTATAATTTACTTTGAATTGTGCACGGCACGATCGACAAACATAACTTGCTGCTTATAACCACTACTTTGAAAAAGATTACAAGGATAGCAGCAGATCACCGGAGGCGGATCAAGAATCACATCGCACCGCCTTAGAAGCAGTCTTTTTGACAGTTCGGGGTGATTCACAGGCAGTATGCAACAATACCGGGGCGAACCTTGCTCACCAATGACCATAGTTGTCGAAGGCCTGCAATAGCGTGAACAACGAATAACATAAAATATAAACATGTTTTACTTACATTTATAAAAGCATAATTACAGTCTTTATCATCCCACTGTTTAGCTCAGGCCTCTCATGTCAGTGACTATTACTGACCAATTGGTCCGTTGCGCTGCGCACAGTGCGTGTTTTATTAAATTCTTAGATCGCATTTTCTTACATAGATATCATCAAACAAAGAAGGCTACAGATACGTTGACACCTCTTAGGACTAACCCTTCAAGCCAGAAAACAGCAGAAAAAGGTAACAACGAGCTACCTAGTCAATGAGCATGTTTTGAAGGGTTGTTCTCTACTAAATCATTATGATTAAAAATCTGAAAAAGGGGATATATTTTCGGTTAAATGTCACTAAAAGGTATAAAGTAAAGACGCTTATTTGCGTCTCTGTATTCGCTTTAAAGTCTAAAGTACTTTTTAACAAAACTGAAGAGACAAACGAAATTACAGTCCAACCGATAGTAAATGGCTACTGTAGCCAACTTCATACGAAGAAGGCTACAGGGTCGTTTTTACTTATGAGAACTGAAATGGAACATTTAACCTGTGACTTCGTGTTTGCTGTCTTTATAATATTATAGATTTTAAGTCCGCGCAAGACCTAGCTTCAAATAGTATAAGTTAAGTTACAAGTTGCTAAGTGTGACTCAAAATACAGGGATTATGAAAATCGAAAATATATTTTCCTCGTGGTATTTAACTAATTTTATTGAAGTGTAACAAATGATATAATAAAATAAAATGATGATGACAGCCAAATAAACAGAGATACGCATTCTAGAAAATAGTCAGCCACTATGTGTAAGACATAGTGGCTGACTGCCTCGTTGGTCTAGTGGTTGTAGTAGTGCGGCTGCTGATCATGAGGTCCCGGGTTCGGATCCCGAGTCGGGCCAAAAAAATCAGTTATTGAGTTTTCCATCAAGAAATTCTCAGTAGCTGCTTGGAGTCAGTAAGTTGGCGGTGTCTCACCCCCGTGCCTCGGAAAGCACGTAAAGCCGTTGGTCCTGCGCCTGATCTCTCTCCGGTAGTGTTGGTTTACCGTCACATCGGACTATGAGAGTGAGGGAATAGAGAGTGCACCTGTGCTTGCGCATACACTTGGGCACTATAATCCTGTCCTGCGCCGATGGCTAGCCTTCATTGAGATTGGCCGCCGTGGCCGAAATTCGGTCTGGAGGACATTATTATTATAATCCTATCCTGCGCCGATGGCTACTCTCCGTTGAGACTGGTCGCTGTGACCGAAATTCAGTCTGGATGACATTATTATTAAGGCATATTTACGATAAAAGAGTGCAAATGTTTGACAACAATTTTGGCAGGTGCATTTGCGCTCCCATTTTCGCAGAGATAATTTATTTAAACGTTTTGAAAATGTTTGTCCAAGCTTTGCTAATGTGTCTGGCGCCGGGGTTATTAAAAGTTTCTTATGTCCGAATAAATATCCGAGTTACTCTCAAGTCGCGCTTAAATAAATTTTTACTTTAAAAAAAAATTTAATAGAATATGGGTTACAAATGGGCACACAGCTCACCTGATGATAAGTGGATGTTGTGAACATCGACAACAATCTTCAATTAAATTTAAAATGCAGATACGCTGTCACCCTTGAGGACTAAGATTGAATGCCTCATTTGCAGTTATAAGGGTCTCCGGTTTTCTATACTCACCATACGAAACACAACATTTGAGTAGCTATTTTACGCTGGTATTCAGTAAGAAGACTGCAATGAAGTGGATGATATGAATAACAAGCTCATGGAAACTGTCCATGCGGTCGGAACTAATTTCTGCAAAACCAGCCGCAGAAGAACACAAAACTCTCCGATCACACTCTTAATCTCATGGCTGTTAGACGGGAGATGAAGCTACATTCTTCAACAGATTTGACCGCATACAGGCAACTGAACAGACAGATCTCCAAATAAAGAAAATAAATATATCACTACCATGCAACTGCATTAACCTTAATGGTACCACAAATACAACAGATACAAGGGTGAGCGTTTTCCAATAAGTGGCCACTCAGTTACACACGTCTAATATAAAATACATACGTCTAGCTAGTCGATGAAGTTGTTTAGTGCAATAACAGTAAGACAAACACTACAAAAGAGGAGAAACCTTTATTCTTATATCATTCAATCCATTTCCTATACTATTTCCAATCTTATATGGTTGTACACAAGCGTATATATAGAAATACAAACTTAATCTGCGATATTTCAAGGAAATTATTTTACGCGTTAACCACGCGGTATCAAATTTATGTCTCATTCTTGCGCCGTTAAAGCCACTGTGCTGGATCATAAATTTTCTTCTTCTAGTGGCCTAATTTCTGAAATATTGCTACTTATTTATGGGTTTATATGTTTCCTGTTCATAATATGTATATTATGTATTGTATATTTATGTCTAACACGCACAGAGTATTATTATGTTACTTATTTGTAGTAATTTATATTTATGAGTGCTTTATATGTATGAAGAATATTTTGTGTATTCTTACACGTACTAACATACATCATGTATCTACGCTTTGGCACTGCATGCATTCCATTTCATGCAATAATAAAAGTACGTCAAAAGGGATATCTATTACGTAATTTATGAGCACATTTTATAGCTAATGGGTAAAAGGAAGACATAAGCTTCATGTACAAACGTTTCATAAAAGTCAGGTCAGCCGTTCTCGAGTTATAACGAAAAGACTTAATACTTACAAAGTGGTTAGTGTATCTAAGTTTCAAGCGGATTCTGGGTTCGAATCCCATTAAAAAAATCGCGAATATAATTTATACATATATACAAGTATATATATATATATATATATATATATATATATATATATATATATATATATATATATGTGTGTGTGTGGGTAAGGCTCACAAAAAATGTACCACACGGGAACTTGTAACGCACATAATTTAAAATTAAAAATGTTGTACAGCCGACTTCAATATAAGCGACTTCAATATAGGTTATTTAAGAATTACTCAATAACCATTGGTCTGACCTTGATCAAATTCATATGGGACCACACGAGAACTATCAGCTTTCATATAAAAAAGAATCTTCGAAATCGGTTCGCCCAGTACAAAGTTATGAGGTAACACACATAAAAAAAAGCAAAAAAAAAACATACACTCGAATTGAGTACCGTCTCCTTTTTGGAAGTCGGCAGAAAAACACACTGGAAATAGATAACATACTGGAAATATTGTTAAGGTTAGTTCACACGATATATATACGTGGTAAAACCATGTTGCAGCTATATTAGTAGTATGTTGTAGCACGAATGGGTAAGCTCGACCGAGGAAGGACCACGCTCTCTGGAAAAAAGGCATTCCATCTTAGTCCTCACGGGTGACAACGAATCTGCATTTTGATTCTTTATTGAAGATAAATTTAGATGTCTGTAAATGTAGATGTGTGTGATGTGTGTGCTCGTTTGTCACCCTATTTATTATAATGGAATTTCAAATAAAATACTTTATAGACCAATTTATTTATTTAAATTCAAAAACTTCACAAGCAAAGCTGCATAGCACTATTTATTTTTTCTTAATTACTAATTATTCAAATAATGAGATCAAAATTTGTACTTGAAAATGATTAGAAAAATAATAATACAATCAAACAAAATATAATTTTTGAACATATCATATCCTACTCAAAATAAACCTCGTCGCTATTAGCAGCTAAAAAGTATTCTTTTGACCGTTCAATGCTTTGTGTAATCTTAATCTGTTTTACAATGAAATGCACAGTGATTGTGTCTTGATCTTTTATTTTTTGAACAACAAACTTAAGTACTGGTTTTTCTACGGTTTTTAAAAACCCTACGGTAAAATAACTTTTCCCTTCTTCAACGCGAATATCTTCTATAAAACCGATGTAGTATTTCCACGAGCCTCTTTGATAGTATCTCAGTAGTACTGTGTCATTGAAACATAGCCTCCATATATCTGCTTGAATATCCGATGTCACTTCCGAATCGTTTTTTAAATTGTCAAAGTCAATTAAATCATTATGCTGAGCTGTAGCCAACACCGATTCACCCTTTGTTTTTATTACTCCCTTATTTTTATTAGACATTAGACTTATTTCTGTCACTTTCTTCCAAGTGTAATTTTTTTTCATCTTCATTACTTGACTGTTCAGTTCTTTTTCTTTCCACTTTATTTGAATCCGTTTGTTTTCTAAAATCTGATATATTGTTCTGCTCTTTCATTTGAAAATATGTGTCATCAAAGTAATCATCGTTATCAGAAATGTGATATTCTTCATCGGAAGAATCATGCAAAGAATACAAGTCTTCGTCTGTGCTTCTTTCATACTCTTTCCTATTATTCTAAGTTGTTGTAAGGTGTATGCCAGTAAGCTTTTTTTTCTTCGGATTGCTTTTATTTGCATTAATTTTGTAATGTCCTTATGGCGAAACATTTTCTTTTGATGTTGTGGCAACAATTTTAATATTAGGGTTAACTTCTTTAAAATTAAATGGGCCATTTTGAGTCAAATCGAAATAACACTTATTCTTATCGGTATTCTTTATGTCTGATAATATTGTAATCATCTTTTTGGGCGGTATTGTATTTTCGTTCTTCACTGCTGTTTGTTTTAGTAAGTTCGCAGATTTTACATTAATACAGTCGCAAAAACCTGGTCTACTCTTTTGGCAAAAACAACTTAGATAACGGTAGAAAATAGAGTATGCTGAGTCAACGTTGTTAATAATTTGATGGATTTTCATGGTGTTTGGGACTGGTACGAGATATACTGATTCATTCAGTATAGCTTCTTCAGGGACATAAAAAAGTTGTACTTTGGTTTCAGACGCTTGCAGAGGTTGGTAAGCTGTTTCAGGATCAGGAACTTCCGAACCATAAGCGACAAATGAATCTAATTTACGTTTTATAGCTCCCCCTACGCCATAAGGCGTTTTTTGCCGTGGGAGGCTTCGAAAAAGTTCCATGTTGAAAATGGAAAACTGAGTTCCTTTTTGTTTTGAGAAATAGTAAGTTTTTCTTTTGACGGTACTGATAAGTTAGGCCATCTGAATAAAAATAAATCCCATTTACCTTAGGTAATTTCTGTTTGATCAATTCCAGTTCTGGTAAGAGATGCGCCCAAATGGCATCTGGTCCGTGTTCTTTGCTTGGAGATATAGATGCAAAGGATTGATTACCTTTTGTGGTATACAAAATACCAGTATGAAGACTAATCTGTTATCTCGATCCATCAAAATGCATTGCTTGTATTTCAGTGCTTAATTTACAGGCATAATTTTTAGAAAAATTTATGTGTAATGCTACGGTGCGATCATCCAAATTTTTTATACACCGTCGATATTCTTTGTACTGATGGAAGATATTATAAGAATGGGTTTTGAAATATTGCAATTCTTCTTAAAAGCATCTAGTAGCATTCTTAACGAACCCGTCTTTTTATCCTTATCGATTTTATTCGTAGTCTTCGTCACATCACTATTTTTTTTTCGGTTTGTATTCATAGGGTTTCAAAACCCATTCATCCCATGAAATGTTATCATTTGGATTTTTGTCACCCATAGTAAAGTCGATATATTTATTTTTGCACAATTCACACTCTCCATAAGAACATTCCTTAGATTTTAAATCACAAACAACAATACACAATAATTCGTCAAGATCTTTTGTTGCAATTAATCCAAGCGACTGCAGTACCGTGGCTTTCATTTGCAAATTTTCATGTCTTTTGCAAGCGCAAGTATCTCGTTTTCCGGCTTTTGGGGGTAATACGTAAAAGGGCCTGAATATTGAATGTAGCAAATGACAACTTCCCTCCTTCTTGTCTGTATTTTTTATATAGTTTATGTAAAGTTTCAAGCAAATACCTTCTCTGTTTTTTCTGTTTCTTTAGTGTTTTAATTTCATTTTTGCCAGCCGCCATTCTGCTTACATCATCCCTCTCATAAAATTCTCTCAACTGGGACTGTATGAGACAACTTTTATTTTTTGTAGCGTATGACGAATTTTTCCTTTTAAGCCTAAATAAGTAGCTATTTTGGTTTTTATACAGTATGATAGATATGGTATCATTTTTGCTGATAACATTTTTTAATATGCGTTTTTCTTGAGTGTTATTACTTTTGTAACTCTCCTTTATACTTTCCACAGTGACACGATGTTCAAGGACTGCTTTTTTTACTCTTTCCTTTTCTTCAGAACGTATATTAGGTAAATTTTGATTAATGTAGGCATTCGTTTTCGAAGCGGGGGTCACTCGCTCAAAATCTTCGTCTTTTGTAATATTACTACTCGAGTTTAGCTTTTCTTCAAAACTTAAAATTAATTCATCTTTCTTTTTGATAATTTCTAATTGCTCATTACTTTTGCGTACACATCTCTTTACTTTTAGCCTCATATTTTTTAAAGACCGTTTACATTGTAGTAATAGCTCTTTTAATTTTGTGTTTTCTGTTTTCAATTTATAAATCCCTCTTCTATATTGATTCATCTGCTGTTTTAAAATCTGTATTTTCTGCTAAATGCACTTCTTGAGGTTTCGATTCTTCTTTGCTTTTCTTCTTTCTCTCTCTCCACTGCTTTCTAATATTTTCCTGCGCAGACGAAGAATATTCTGTTATTTTCTTTCTATTTCGTTTTGTTCTCTCAGCATTTTTTCGTTTCTGTGTTAAGAACTTTTCTGGATTTTTTTTTCAGCCTTTCTTGATAGAGCTTCTGTTTTTCAGCAGGTGGTAGTGGCATCTGAATAAAAATAGTGCTGGAAAAAACATGCTGTATAAAGCGTAGTGTGGGTCAGCTCTACCATATAAAAGTTGCGGATAAGCGTTGCATGCAGCTGGCTCAGGATCGCGTATTTTTGGGAAGAACTTGGGGAGGCCTTTTTATAGGATAAGGGTGACAAGCGAGCAAGCCGTCCAGCTGACCGTACAGTGGTTTCTTTGCATAGATATCTACGAGTACATCTATCCTCGTTTGCGAAAAAATGCAGATGCGTTGTCAGCCTTAAAGACTAAGAAGGAATGCTTCTTTTCCAGTAAAAGGAATTTCCGGTTCTCTACACTCATCAAACGAAACACAGCAGAATTAAGCTGCTATTTTACGCCGGTATTCTGTGAGAGCGTTGTACCTACCCGTTCGAGCCGACCCATTCATGCTACAGCTATACTTTTTAATTTAAATAAATAATAAAGTAGACCGGAACAAAAATTAATAATTTTTATGCGCTTGTACAATATACCAGCGTGAAATAACACCGTAATCAGTATAGAGAAAATCTGTTAAATGACTTCAACTGAGAAGAAAACGAAATTGAGGATATTTTTCCTAAAGCATATCGAATTTAAGTGACGTGAAGTATGAAGTCAGTGATCACGACATTGAAAGTGAAGAAGAAACGAAGATTGACTGAGAAAACGAAATCATAGAAAACAATGAAAACGAAGACTGAAATCGTAATGCAATTTATTGAAAAAATAGATATAAATAGTCGAAAAGACCACAATCGCGATCACGCGTTCAGCACAACATCATGTATATTTATTTGCCTGGACTAAGAGGTCCAGCTCAAGCCAAAAACGAAATGTCTCCATTTGATGCATGTTCTTTGCTATTTTCTGAACATATTATGATTGACTTGATTTTAGGACATTTCAATGAAGATAATCACAAATTACTCAGAAAATCTCTCTCTCTCACTCAGCCTATACTTAACAAACGTGTGCTCCAAATGTATGAAAACGTGTCTTATTCATTCTATAGACGTCAAAATATGTACAAAATGTCAGGAAAACTGACAGTTAGGTTTTAGGTATCATTTTGATAGTAAAGATCGAGATTGAAATTAGGTTCCTACGTTTGACTGAAATTTCGATATTCGCGAAGTGTTATGTGCATTCCACTTGTGATTTTAGATGTTTTAGTATTTTCATAGATCTTTATACCTGTGTTGTAGTTTATAAGATAAGAATAATTAGAAAAATAATTTGATTTATTTTTAGATTCAACATTTTATTACATATATGATCTCTAATATTAACTCTAAAAATAAAACGTGTTTTTTGCATCCCTTTTTATTTGATGCTAGTGGCAATTTTTAAGTTTAAAATTATAAATAAATATTCTTATTACATTTATAAAATGCCTTTAATTTATTTCGTAAAAAAAATCCTGACTTAAGATAAAAAATAGTACTGATATACGGTTTATCTTTAAGGGGAACATATGTCCCTCACGTGTGTACATGTGTGGCTAGAAGTAGCGTGTGGTGCTAAGGGTTAAATAATAATTTTAACATAATTATGTACTGAGTACGAGCGAATCATTATGTATGCCAATAATAGCGTAGGCTGTAAAGACATTTCAGTTCCTGGAAAGTAACTCAATTAATAAAAAATTCTACTTCGTCCTACACGATGAATTAATTTATTCGTGAATACAATTTATTCATAAATAAGAAATATCTGAACGGGTAACATGGAAATAACATGAGTTAATTTTACTAATGTGACTTAAAGTTAAAGTTACAGTTTATACGGCACAGGCCTCCTATAATTTCTGAGAGGGTGAATGAACGCCAAAAAAACTATCATCATTTCAATGAACTAGTCTGTAGGCAAAATTCAATGAGAAACTCGGTTTATGTTTTTTTGTTCTTTTATCAAAAGATCGTGATTTATGGAACATTTTTTGAAAATCTAAAATTGTTAATTAACAGCTGGGGTCATTGCTTGGTTAACTACTACTAAAACTACGGGAAAGTTATTTACTATATTCTTGAGTAAAATCACCGATTTTTGTATATCACAAATAAACCTTCTTGTTTTAATATCTTGCACCTATTCGATCTTATTACAAAACGTGGTTTATTGATAGTCTCGGGCTTACAGAAGTATTTGTCACGGAAGAAATTGCTTAGCCGCGGCGGCTCCGTCTTCGTGAAATTTCTTGTCAAATTTCATACTCTACATTTTACTTTGCATATTTTCTACGAGTCTTCTTTATTGAAACAGATTTTAGATTAAACCCGAGACTAACTGTATTTTACTTTTGAAGATAAGACGGACTATGTATAACAGAATTTTATTAAGGAATACGTAAAAAAGATAAGAATATTTAACATCATTATTACATATTCTTACATATTGTCATTACATTCGCAGTGAATCCTACAGCAACAGCTACTTTAAAAGTTCTGAAACAAAATGAATTTCATACTAATTTTGCTAATAAATTAAAAAAATACGTGGAACAGCATAGGTGTTTATAAATTAGACCAGCGCAAATCATTACCTTAGAATATGATATCACGTTACATTTCCTAAAACGTAAATAACTTACTGATATCACATATATGACATCCATCATATCGTCCTATACATACACAGAGATGGAATACGTTACAAATTATTGTATCATAAATGTCAGGATTCGCATTACCATCAATGTTGGAAGGGACAATGCTTCTGTTGATTTTCCTTTTATCGTTACTCCCCCATAGTTAGCCTCATATTCATTATAGGATATTTACCATATAGTCTTTCTATAAGCAGACAAATTGGCAGCTGTAGTTTTTAATTTTTTAGTTATTACTGGAAAGACCATGTTGCCCATCTTCTGGTTAATTTCCTTCTGTCACTTCTTAAGACTCACACAAGATGACATAATGAACATTCTTACACCGCCACTACACGATTCTCCGTTTACTCCATTGCTTTCCACGAATAATGAGAAATCGATCAATTTGTTTACAAAAGAAAGTTTCATACAAAGCAAATTCTATTTATTACACTGCCATTTTTGTAAAACCACGAAGTAAAGTATAGCATTCAATTTCGTAAACTTCGTTACGTACTCATTTCGCTTTAAAAATACTGATGAATTATTTTTTTATAGGATAGGGTGACAAATGAGCACACAGTTCACCTGATAGTAAGTGGTTGCTGTGACCCATAGACATCCACATCTATCCTCAATAAAGGATCAAAATGCAGATCCGCCCCACCCGTGAGAACAAAGAGATAAAAGGGTCTCCGGTTCTCTACACTCACCATACGAAATACAGCAGTGTTAAGCAGCTATTTTACGCTGGTATTCAGTGAGAGCGTGGTCCTTACCCGGTCGAGCCGACCCATTTGTGCTACAACTATAATACTAATATAGCTGCAGCATGGCTCTAGCACTTAGAAAATATTAAATTCATAACAAAATCGAAGACATTTGCAGTATCCTTGACTATATAATCACCAACGTCATCGTCAGCCCGTAAACTTCCAAATCTCAACATGAGCGTCTCTCGTTGTAAGAAAGTTGGTATTTTACGCCGTAAACAACATGTTATACCCACATTAAACGGAAGCCTTAGTGGAGAGCATAGTTACCCTTTAAGACACTCAGGTGACTAAATGGAGTGTAATATGAATTCGTGACTGGTTCGCGTCGTTGATTCTTGGCGACCATAACGTTGATCACGTCGTCGAGTGAGTAATGTAATCGTTCATACCGAAACGATGATTTTGGTTCTGTACTTACGAACGGTTTTGCTTAGTGTTACGGCCAGCAGCTGCTTATCCCAGGAGTAGGGTCCCCCGCGGGCCAATAGACGGAGAACCTACAAGCAGATGCTGGTCTGGCCTGCTACAGGCCAAAGGTGAAAAGTTTCTAATTACAATTTACAATTAGGGGGGAGCTTTACATTCTAATAAAGGGAGCTTACTTACCTCTATCCAAGGTGACTGGTCCCTCAGGATTCGGTCAGTTCGCGTGTGGATGTATAGTGCTAGGAAAGTAAGGGTCAGTGATGTGTATCTGGGTGTGGCTGGTAGTGTTATTGACCTTATTAGACCGTTACCCTCTGCAGCAGTTCGGCCCTCAAAACCTCTTCAAACTACAATCTCCTTCCGCAGTCACTATCTTCGCTTTCTACGATGACAGTTCCTTAACTCTGTCGTACGATTAACTACCTTACAGAAGCCACTAACTCTCGTTTGTTATAAGCTTAGCTCGCGAAACGAACACAGAACGAACGGATCAAAGGTCACAGTTATTTCTAGAATATCGAATACCGCACTAGTTATTAATACAGTCGAATCCACTTATACGGAATCAGAGTTAAATCTAAAAGTCCCGGGTGACGCTCTCAGCAAAGAATACGCGCTACAATTCCCAGTCAGTATATTTACTATACGCGCCTATCATGACGAGCTCCCGAAAAAATAGACTGCGTGCTATCTCTCGCAGCGATGAATTTGGACTCTTAATTTTTATAGGGCGTTCTCGACTCCCACCGTTCAACACACTCGGACGTTCAACACGCACGAACTATCTATCTAAATATCCCGTATCGCGCCGAGCCGAGTGCCATCTAACGTCGATGCTTGACATTAGCGCTTTTGCGCGAACACTTAGTGTAGTGCCTCTTTTAAGAGATAATTCCCTGATTCAGGCTTTAGCATGTATTTCTTTATTTACTGCTATATATAATATACAATAAAACCATGTGTGATCAGTGAGGGTGCCTTAAGTATCGTAATATAATTCATATGTTATCGCTACAGATTCAAAGATACTATCGTCAGTGTGTGGCGACGACTGTGTTGCTAGAGTTTAAAATTTTGGAATTTTTTAAGCAAACTTTGTTAAAAGCATGAATTTTAAATAACAATTACATTTTTATAATTATTAATAATATAAAGTTTTAACTATTTTTGTATGATAATGTCATAACGATACCTATATGCCTCTTTCAGATCGGACAGGATTCTCCTTTCATATTGTATAGACATAAAGAAGGCTGTAAACATAAAAGCCAAAGCGCGTTCGATTAAAAAAATACAATAATCTTTGATCTATTTTATTTATTCATACGATGTATCACGTTATGATAATACAGATTACTTCATAATCACACTCACGATTTACGTGACGTGCAATGTAGGTATGGGACTTAATACATGGAACTCGCTGAACGAATTTCATAACCCAATAAAATCAATTTCGTTTACTAAAAACATGTCAAAGGAAATAAATGTGGGGATTGTTTATTGAAAATTGAGGCATTAGATGCGTTAATAAGTGGCCTTATTATGTACAGCTCGATGACTCTTATTAGTTTTAATTTTGCTTTTATATTTTTCTATCAGTAAATGTTTATCATATCGTATGATAATGTGTTATCACTGAGTACGGCTTAGAAATGGATATAATGAATAATCATTGTGTGTAAACATCAAAGATAATTACCGCGTTGGACCGCAGGTTATTTAACACATAGCCGATACTCTTGATCTTTGTTAATGTGGCAGATAATAGGCTGCGGTGTTTGAATTTGGCATTTCTGAATTGATACACAACCATTAATTACTCGCCGTCGTCAACGGCAACGACGGCAACGGCAAGTCGAGCAAAAGACACGGCCGTACCATCCTTTTCTCGAAGCAGTTCAGACCATTTTCGAAACCCTATAACTTTGTTGTGGATAAAACTAGAAGCCTGAATTTTCAGTAACCAAGTAGGCATTGTATAAACACGGTATACTTCAAATTGCATTAAATTTGAATCTTATAATTAATTAAGAATTATAACTAGTCAAAGTTTCTTAATTTTGTCACTCACTGATTGACCGATCATCAAAACTCTAAGGCACTTCTAGCAGACATAGAAGCTTCAAATTTGGAATACAATTATTGTTTAGTATTTAAAATCAAGGAAAAATTTAAATATTTTGCAATTTCGGTCCGGTTTTCGAGATACACTAACTGCATAAATAACTTTGTAATCCCACATAAATAAATATACAGGATTACAAAGTTATATTTGCAGTGAATGAATCAGTTTAGCTATATAATATTATGTACGATATAAAATGGAATAATAGTTGTAGATAGGTACGTAGATATAACTTTCTACAAAAAGAAATGAGATGCCAACAAAAACATAACTTGTAAAAAAAAACAAGTCTCGCAACTCAGTTCTTCTACCGCAAAAAGTTGTGAGATCCATGTAATACTAAGTCGGTTAATTTATTCAGTCCCTATCAATCTATTTATTTAAAATATAAAAGATAATTAGTATTGATAAGGTCACTACAAGATGTTGTTAAGTTAGCTAATTACGTAATAACTTAAGACAGAACAACCCTTAAGTAGGGACTGAATAAATTAACCGACTTGGTATTACATGGATCTCACAACTTTTTACGGTAGAAGAACTGAGTTGCGAGACTTGGTTTTTTTTTACAAGTTATGTTTTTGATGGCATTATATTTACTGGTAACTCAGACGTATTTCAGTTTCATTTCATTGTTTATGTAAATATTTTGTAACTAAAGCTTTATTACAACGTGACTGAAAATATACTCCACGTGGATCTTGTGGCGCTATAGTTTGTTATAATATATAATCTAGTCCACCAAAACTTATCATATCACGATCATGGACATCACACAGAACAGTGAGATGATTTTATAAGTTGTAAAAACGTTCGACATGTTTATTAAGTGTCAGAGATCACGTTTCTAACATTTCCAATAGTACACATATGTAGTGAATTATCTGGTACTAACACGCATAAATAAGTAATGGAATGATAATGAGCCCATACCCATAATTATTTGGGGTGGGACCAAATTTTATAGAGTAAGGGTGACAAATGAGCGCACAGTCCACCTGGTAAGTGGATGCTGTGATTTCGTACAAGGCAACATTAGGGATTAAAAACCGTTATCACCGTTCAAACTCAACTTCAATCCGAATATAATTAACGATCAAACGAACTTACCAAGTGAAGTTCGATCCTAATTATGCGAACAGATTCATTCTAGCGATTTATGTTAACTTATTGTAGCTCCACTTCCAAGCTTCCAGCCTTGCACGGTATTTAAAGGGAGGAAAAAAATAATTTCATGGCAACACTGTCAGACGCCACCCGCTCCTGCATATCCCGCGGTACTCGCTTCATTAGTTTAAAGAAATACAAATAGAAATGCTGCCGATTAATTCGTATTTATTTCATCATTTTTGGAAAATAGAAGAATTAAGTTTTATTTTTACGAATTTTAGGGAGGGTTTGTGTTAACCGATAGAGAAAACATGGTATTAAAAATAACTAAGGGAGGGCTCTCCTAAATCGCTAGAACGAAGCTGTTCGCATAATTAGGATCGAACTTCACTTGGTAAGTTCGTTTGATCATTAATTATGCTTCACAGCTTCATTCTAGCGATTTATGTTAACTTATTGTAGATGTTTAGAGTCTTAATGTAAAAATAAATCAAGAAATAATAATTTTCATAGATTATACGAGAATACTAATTATCTGGGGGCACGGCAGTGCCCCCGCCAAGTCGAGAAAAAAAGAGGCACGGCCGTACCATCCTTTTCTCGAAGCAGTTCAGGCCATTTCCGAAACCCTATAACTTCGTAATGGATAAAACTAGAAGCCTGAATTCTCCTGAATGAAATAGTGAATCTTGATTGTTAATCCGTACAGGGCTAGTCCTATTTATGTAAGTAATTAAACAAGATGCCGGATAGATTCATGGTTTAGGAGTGAAAGAAGGGATCTTTAACACGGTTTGATTTACGTTTAGTCTAAAAGTCTTAATTAAATCAAAAATCTTAATCACTATTTTCGACAATTAAAACTTTGGCTATTTTTATTAGGGAAAGAGTCGGAACTCTATGTGCCGTTACTAACGCCAATAATGTGACTGTCTTCTTAGATAATACCTCGAGTGTCAATCCATAATTTGGCCAAAACTGTTTAAGATAATTTAAAACTATAATTATTAGGATTCCAAACTAAGTCATATTTAGGTGGTCGTAACCTGAATACTCCTTTCATAAATCTCTTAATTATATCGTATTCCATACTTTTCGACTTTAAAAGTTTTATCGCTGATTTATGCGACTTAACAGTGCCGTACTTTGCTCCCTGATAAAAAAGCGCGCTAAGGTAATGTTAAATAACTAGAATAGATGCAGTCTTTTGACAGTACTTATTAACTTGACAGTATCATATTGCATGTATGTACTATCTGTGAGAGAAGATAGCATTATATCTACCGTTATTGAGGAGAGGTTTCGTTTCAGCAATGTTTGTCGGACAACTTCACGGCAATCAGTCTGAGCGATCTGTACAGTTTGTGATGATTCCTGAAAATGAATTCCTGAAAGGTGACTTCCCCCGGACCTCTGAGGAGTTCAGACGTATTAAATGCTTAAACCGCGATACTATTTTGATTTAATTATTAAAACAAATTTGCAAAATAAATCAAGCCATAATAATAGGAGTGTATAACTGCGAGGAGATCTTTATGCTAGCTGCGCCGTCCTTGTCTTCTTTGCTGTGTCATCACCTGGAACAGCAACGCCCAGTACCTTGCTGTTAACGCCTCCAGAGGTGTTACGAGGATTGTCCAATAACGGAGGAGCGCATCAACCAAAACTGTAAGAACATTCATTACTATTTGTCAAAGTACAGAGGTCTAGGTATACTGGACGGAAATTAAATTTGTATGAAAACGTCGATTGCCACCAGAATACGTTGATCCCTAATCTTATAGGGTTAATTTAATTAGATTGCGTACACTAATACGATAACTGTTTGTACTCTCTTATACCCTGGTACACGATGCCGCTAAAGAGAACTCCACCGCAAACACCTATTAAAAAAAATATGCCCTCTGAGACAACACAGTTGCCGCCTTCTCTGGTGAAGGATGTACCTCCTAGCAGTTCTATCAACCTAGTAGAAACGGACATTATTTTAAACAAATCTGCGTCAGAGTCGGATATATCCCGCTTTTCACCGCCAAAATTTGTTTCTCAACGTAATAAGAGATGTAGGGACCAGGTAGAAATCTCGATTGCTGATCAAATGGATGATTTTAAAGAGGAAATACGAAAGCTAATGACATCCTTTTTTGCTTCGCAAGCTGCAGAGCTCAAAAATGTCAATACCTTACTTAAAGACATACAGCAATCAAATTATAATATTGAAAATTCGATTTCTTACCTTACTACGCAAAATGAGGAACTTTGGAAGAGAGTTAACGAATTGGAAACTCAAGCAAAGCAGGACAGGAACCATATTACTATGCTAGAAACTAAATTGGAGGAATTGCATATAGACAGTAGAAAATCTTGTATTGAAATTAAAAATGTCCCAAAAAAGCCTAGCGAAAATAAAGAAGACCTTATCGAGATGGTTATTAACCTCTCGAAGACAATTGATTACAACATCTCTAAATCAGATGTCAAAGATATATACAGAGTAAGGCCAAAAACAGCTGACAAAAAAAACTCACCTATTGTTGTCGAAACTAACTCAACTATATTAAAGAACAATATACTAAAATATGCTAAATCCTTCAACGTGAAACATAAAAGTAAGCTGTGTGCTAAACATCTTGGATTTAAAACCCAAGAAGACACCCCGATATACTTGTCAGAACACCTAACCCCAAGAGGAGCACGCCTATACTTTCTAGCACGAGACTTAGCTAAATCAAAACAATACAAGTTCTGTTGGACCGCTTACGGCAAGGTATATGTAAGAGAAAATGAACACTCTCGTATTATTATGATTAAAAACGAGAGTCAAATACAGCAATTATTGACAGGCCAATCCCCAGCACCACCTGCCATCTGACTACCTGAAACCTTGTCTCTCAACCAAGGTACACCGACTGTAATGTTTCTTACAATGTCGCTATTACATGCTATTTTCTATTTATTAATAATTTTTATCTTAAAATGTTTTCCATACCTTTCGTCTCTGATACTGTTATTGATTTTACCTATGTTCAAGATTTATACTAATTTTGTTATTTTATTATTCTTACAATACTACACAAATATGTCTCAGCAACAAACAAATATACACAAACTCACACGTTCACAGAACACAATCTTACGATTAATGTCTCTTCGAAAATCATTTTTCAAATATATAAATACATCAAAACATAAACACTTAGAATTAAGACACGTATTTCAAATTATATATAAAGTATCTAGATCTAATACTAATAATGGATAGTTCCTTAAATACTTTACATGAATTAGACAATATAGTTATTGCACAATCCAGTGAATGTCGTGTCCAAGACTTTATAACACAGCACATAATACATAAATCCGATATAACTATTATATCACAAAATATTCGGAGTATTTATAGAAATTTTGATGACTTACACTTAAATCTTATTCAACTTAAAATAAAGCCTGATTTTATTATCCTTAGCGAGTGTTGGTTAGACCAGAACAAACCTGTTCCCATGTTAAATAATTATACGTCCTATAATACTACACAACACATAAATCACTGTGATGGTGTGACTGCTTATATTAATAATAAGCATTCAGTGAGTGTCAAGGAAATTTCGCTATTAGAAGCGTCTTGTCTGCAAATTCAATTTAATGACTACATTATTATTGGTATTTATCGCTCACCATCTAACATCCATGCTGAAAGTTTTATCAACTCTCTTAGTCTTTACTTAGAGTCCTTAAAAATGTGTAAGCTTATTGTTTTGACGGGTGATATTAACATTAATATAATACACAAATGTAATGAAAGTACACATGAAAGGATGAATAGACTAAACTATTTAAATATGTTGTGTACACACGGCTTGCTTCCAGGACACTCGATACCTACGAGAGGTAACAACTGTCTCGATCACTGTATGTTAAAAATAGATACAAATAAATCGAATGCAACAATCATAGTGATAAACACAACTATCACAGATCATTATATGACTTTCCTGAAGTTAAATAATTTTTGTAATAAAACTGCATTTAGTAATAAATACAAAAGGTCAGTAAATTATGAAAATGTTATTAATAGCCTGAAAAGCACTAATTTACAAGATCTGCTTTTATGTTGTGATTCTAACATTTTAACTGAACTCTTCACAAATAAAATCCAAACACTTATATTAAAAAATACCTCTTTAAAATTAGTCCCCAAAACAAGTCGAACAATAAAACCCTGGATGACACAAGGTGTCCTACGTTGCATTAGGAACCGTAATAATATGCAATTAAAATTAAAATCTAATCCAGAAAATGAAGTGTTAAGGATCACGTATAAACGCTATAGAAATCACTGCAACAGTTTAATTAAAAAACTTAAGCGCAAATATGAGCGAGAACAGATAATGAATGCCACCGGAAACCCTAAAACGCTCTGGAAAGCAATTAATGATATCACACACCGCAAGCAATTATTACATAAAAATATAGAGTTGTTAAAAATAGGATCGACCCCTCTTGAATCCGTTGATTTGATTAATAGTTACTTTGCTAATGTTGGGAAATCCTTGGCGGAGGATATTTTATCAAAATTTAACTCTATTAACATTTCCACTGCGGATAAAACAGTAAGCTCACATGCTTCATCTTTTGCTTTGCTGGAGACTGATGATTCGGAAGTTAGGAGGATACTGATGAACCTTAAAACAGAGAGTGCCCCTGGATATGACAATATTACCACCAATTTTCTAAAACAGGCCCATATGATATTAGTACCCATAATAACACACCTGGTTAATCTTTGCTTTAGGGATGGCGTTTTTCCTACTGCTCTAAAGTTGGCATTAATTACCCCTGTATATAAAGGTGGAGATAGATGCGATCCAAGTAACTACAGACCTATATCAGTTCTACCCGCAATATCCAAAATTTTAGAAAAATTGTTAAATAACCGTTTGATTAATTACTTAAATAAATATAATATACTTTCAATGTCACAATTTGGCTTCAGACGAGGACTTTGCACAGAGGACGCTATTTCAGGGCTGACGTCACTCATTATTGACCAAGTTGACAAACGAAAGAAATGTTTAACAGTTTTTCTCGATATAAAAAAAGCCTTTGATAGCGTCTCTGTCCCCACTCTTGTAAATAAACTTGAACATATAGGCATACGAGGTAAACCCCTAGACTTATTTAAAGATTACTTAACAAACCGTAGACAACGGGTCAAAATAGGAGAGCACTGTAGTCATGACTCTTCCATTACCTACGGTGTTCCACAGGGGAGTGTTTTAGGCCCGACTCTATTTTTGGTTTACGTAAACAGCCTTTGTAAAATATCGCTTCAAAATGGGCACTTATTCTCGTATGCAGATGACACTGCTTTGGTATTTTGTGGTCGAACCTGGGAAGATGTTCGGCACAGCGCTGAAGTAGGGTTAGCCAAGGTTGCGGAGTGGTTAAGAATACATTTGTTAACTCTGAATACATCTAAGACAAACTATATATGTTTTACTAACTACAATAGGACTCAACCAAATTTTAATATTAAAATTCATTCTTGTGTTGACCATAATAGCTCTAACTGCTCATGCCCATATATAAACAAGGTATCCAGCACAAAATATCTTGGAATAATATTAGATCAGCGTTTATCCTGGTATCTACACATCGAACTTTTAATGACAAGAATTAGAAAATTCATATGGTTTTTCAAAATTTTAAGACATCTCACAACAACTCAGATATTAAAACAAGTGTATCTTTCTTTAGTTCAATCAGTTCTGGCATACTGTATTAGTATATGGGGAGGTGCTACGAAAACAAAGTTTTTGGATTTAGAGAGAGTTCAAAGATCATTACTGAAAGTTATGAATTTTAAGCCTTACAGATTCCCAACACAAGATTTATACGCCCTGTGTGATCTTCTTACAGTTCGCAAGTTATACATATTAAATATAGTTCTTAAGCTACACAAGTCCCTTGCATATAATCTTGAAGTCAAAAATAAAAGGAGGAAAACTAACGTAGCTCCAAGTGCTCCGGTTAAAACAGCATTTGCTAGACGGCAACAGGCAAAAAAGGCGTCTTATTTGTACAATTACTTGAACAAAGAATTGAATATTTATTCAAAAACTAGTAAAGAATGTAAGAAACTTCTTATTGAATGGCTCAAATCGAAAGATTATCACGAAATCGAAAATTTGTTAAAATAACACGGCCTACAAAGCACGTGCGTACACGTGCAATCACGCAAACACATACAAAAACGCACGCACACACACACACACACACACACACACACACACACACACACACACACACACAAACGCAAGCATACACACACACACACACACACATATTTTTTTTTTTAAATTAATTTATAAAATGGAAATGAATTTTATGTTATGTTATGTTATGTTATTATGTTATGTTATGTTATTCTTGTAACTACAAGTATTGTATGTTAATTATGGAAGAGCGAGTTTTCCTGTCACAAGTATTGAAAAATACTTAAAAGGAGAACTCTGTGTACTGCTGATGATGTAAATTTATTGTTACAGAATAAACATTTTTGATTTTTGATTTTGATTTTTTGACTTAAGCAGTTTTATTAGGTTGAAAATAATTTGTCTCAGAAACTTTCAGTTTCTGTTGCAAAGGGAACCATGGCTGAGTTGGCCAATCAGGCATAACAACTATACCTTCGGCTTTGTCTTGAATAAACTTGTTAAGCATTCTTAGTACTAGACCAAATGGCGGAAAGGCATAAAAGTTTAGATTCTTCCAGGAAATAGTAAAAGCATCGACAGCCCAAGAATCTGGTTCTTGTTTCCTGGATACAAAGTTTGAGCATTTTGCATTATTACGGCTTGCAAATATGTCAATAGCCGGAATGCTAAAATTGTCGATTATTTCTTGGAATACATAATCAACAAGTTCCCATTAAATATCCATAAAAGTTTCTAGAGTTTTTCGGCGTCTAGATTTTGTACCGTATAGGTAAATGATGCAAATAAAAAGAGTTTCCTCCTTTCACACAATTGCCATTTTTAACGAGTAACATCCTCAAGATGTGGATTTTGGATACTACCCATTTTATTTATGCAAGCGATTGCAGTTGTATTGTCGATTATAAGAAGAATCTCCATATCGCTGCAATCTCTTAAAACAAAAAATACTTTTAAAACAAAAAACGTTGCTTTAAGCTCTAGTTAATTTATGTGCAATGTCCTTTCTTTCTCTTTCCAATAACCAAAAACTTACTGATTATTACAATATCCTCCCCAACCGGTAAGAGAGGCATCGGAAAAGATTTCTAGTTTATAGGCGTGCAATGTTATAAAAGCGTTACTGTTACTAATGTTATTAACCACCAAACCATGTCCTCTTTTAAATTATCAGGAACTGTAATAGCCTGCTCATAAGATGGATCATTCAACAGACACAAAAATTTAAAACGTTCGAACCGTTTTGTGTAAAACCATGAATAGTCTATTGCCGGGCAGATTGTAAAGTCCCCAGAAAATTTGCATACTCTCTTAAATTGCAATATATAGTACTCATAAATTTCTTAAGAAGGTTATAAATTTTTGTCTTTTATCGTCAGGTTAATTTAAATATCAAATTAACTGAATCAAATATAAAACCCAAGAATTTGCATTTAGTCGAGGGTACTAAGCTACTTTTTTATAATTAATTACAAACCTAAATTTTCAAAAACATTTTAGACAAATAGTATGTTCTTATTGCATTCGGCATAAGAATTCCCAAACAATTGTTGCCGTCCGCTCAAATTCGGGGATTAGTAAAAGAAAGACCTAATATTCCACATAATCACATCTTATATTTCTATAAAATAATACAATATCACAGGGTATACATAATATCATAGCATATAAATTCTCACGTACTTACAGTTTCAGTTTTCCAATAATTAGATATTAACTATTATTACAACTACTTCGGCGCTTTATTGCTCACGACTTACTTCCTCTGAACCTGGAACCAGAATGCCTTTCTCCTTTTTCGTGTTAGCTTCCCTCACTACAATCCCCTCCATACGTTTACTATGCATTCGAATAAACGACCGAGTCTATGGTTGAATGATTTAATAATTTTGGGTTGCCATTGTACAAGTACCTATCATAAATGAGCAGTATAAATACAGACTTATTTAGGGTTACCGAAAAGAAGCTAACACAATAGTAAATGATCTAAATAAATGGCTGTAATTATATTGTTCAATCTAAAGTATTCAACCAAAGGTTTTAATAATTTAGTAAGTAAATAAGGGGCTGTGGATAATGCAAATGGTAAGCAATTAAATCCACAAAGAAAACCATTTAATTTAAAATTTAAATAGTTTGTATGTAAATAGTAAATAGGTATTAAGAAATATGCATCATTAAGGTCAATAAATGCTATATAGCAATTTTGTGACATCAATTTTAAAGCCGTACGGTAGTCTTCCAACTCAAAGTGGACTGTCTTTACGAATTTATTGAGACACTTTAGATTTAATATAAATCGCTTTTGGCCATTAGATTTTGGCACTACGAACATACTAAAAATAAATTCATCATTTTGATGACTAGACTCAGAAATAACACCGATAAGTAATAGTTTTTTTTTATGCAGGTATTAAAAGCATTTAATTCCACAGTCGATTTTGCAATAGTGTGTGAGATATCGTGACGCACTGGATTACAAATAAAAGGAATTTTGTACCCACTCAGCCATGATAGTACGAGAGGGTCTCCCGTGATAGTCTCCCATTGTTGAGAGAAGTGAGACAAGCGACCAGCATATCGTACCTCAATGTTCAGCGACGATGATGATTGCTGGAGGGTTGTAATGCTCGTTGCGTCTGCGGTAGATGGTCGTTGCCGTGGTTGGGACTGCTCGAGGCTGTGGCCACGGCTTGCCCATGTCGGATCGAACAGCAATCCTCCGAGATTGGCCCTTTTGGTTTAAATTCCTATTTGAATTAGCAGATGATGGATACCTAATAAAATTATTCTTATTAAACGGGGGCCTATGGGTTGGTTTTAAAATATCACTCGATTTCTTAATATTTTCAGCCACTTTTAATTTATTTATCACTAATATTTTCTCCAAATAGATATTTATCAAGTATAGTGTCTATAATTGCGTTTCTTATCTGAATTTTCATTGTATTAATAATGAAGAGTCTTCTTAAACGAGTTTAATTTAAAAACTAAAACAAAGAAGTCTACATGCATCGCTTAAAGACTTTAATATAATTTTGGGTGTTGTAATGATAAATCACGTTAACTAATATCAGTAAATCAGGTAATGCAGCTTTTACTTCAGCATTTAAGGTGGGCGGTATAAGTCTGTCAATATTGTTAGGTATTACATAATCACTTTTTCAACTTCGTATCTTCTTTAAGTCCTCTTAATAAAATGTCTTGCTCACGAGATGCGATATCTTTCTGTACTGGTGGCGCTAATTGAATCTTACTCTGCGGAGCATCCAACAAACTTAAAATTGCCTCATCAAACTCGACCTCCATAGCGTCAGGCACAGACGACAGCCCTGTTTCGGAAGTAATTTCAGTTACAATGGGCACTGCTGCCGTCATGCTCGGTGAAAGCAGGTGGTCAGGCTGACCCATAATGGCGTCGTCAAAGGTGATGTCTTGCATCTCGTTATTTATTTCATTGCCGCAACGGTTTGGGTGAGACCAGTAATTAATTTAGATCTGCATGTATTCAAATTTAATAATATGTAGAAGGTAGTCATAAAAATATCATTAAGTATTCATCATTCATCATCATTACAGCCCTTCACAAGTACACTGCTGAACATAGGCCTCCCCCAAGGTATGCCACAAAGCACGGTCCCGAGCCACCTGCATCCATCGACTTCCTGCATGTTTTACCAGATCGTCACTCCATCTTGTGGGGGGACGCCCTACACTTCGCCAACCGGTACGAGGCTGCCACTCGAGAACCTTTCTTCCCCATCGGTTGTCGGTTCTTCGAGCTATATGGCCGGCCCACTGCCACTTCAGCTTACTAATCCGTTGGGCTATGTCGGTTACTCTGGTTCTACTGCGGATATCCTCATTCCTAAGTTTATCACGCAAAGAAACTCCGAGCATAGCCCTCTCCATAGCTCGCTGAGCAACCTTGAGCTTCCTCATACGGCCAGCAGTGAAGGACCACGTCTCAGTTCCGTAAGTCATCACTGGCAACACGCACTGGTTGTACAATTTTGTTTTAAGGTTTTGAGGTATTTCTAACGAGAAGATGTGTCGTAGCTTCCCGAACGCTGCCCAGCCGAGTTGGATCCGTCGATTGACCTCTCGGTCGAAGTTGGACTTACCTAGTCGGACTATTTGTCCCAGGTAAACATACTCGTCAACAACTTTGAGCTTAATGCTCCCAACAACTACCGGCATAGGTGTGACATGGACATTAAACATAATCTTTGTTTTGTCCATGTTCATCTTAAGACCTATCCGTTGGGAGACACTATTGAGGTCATTGAGCATAGTGCTTAGTTCCTCCAGCGATTCTGCCATGAGGACTATATCGTCGGCAAATCGAAGGTGAGTGATGTACTCGCCATTGATGTTAATTCCGTATCCTTTCCAGTCCAGAAGCTTGAAAACGTCTTCCAATGCAGCGGTAAAGAGTTTCGGGGATATAACGTCACCCTGTCTTACACCTCTCTGCAATTGGATAGGTTTCGTACTCTGGTTCTGTACTCGGATAGCCATCGTAGCTCTATTGTACAAACACTTCAACACTTCGATATACCGACAGTCAACTTGGCACCGCTGAAGGGACTGCAGCACCGCCCAAATTTCGACGGAATCAAAGGCTTTCTCATAGTCCACATACGCCAGACATAGTGGCAAATTGTACTCTTCGGACTTCTGAACAATTTGCCGTAGGGTATGTATGTGGTCTATGGTGCTAAAGCCCTTTCGGAAACCGGCTTGTTCGGGAGGCTGGAAGTCGTCAAGTCTGCGCGCGAGACGATTCGTAATGACTCTCGAAAACAGCACGTAGACGCGGCTCAGAAGGGAAATCGGTCTGTAGTTCTTCAAGAGAGCGTTGTCACCTTTCTTGAAGAACAAGACCACCGCACTTCTGCTCCACGCCTCCGGTGTAATGCCACCATGGAGGACGGAATTAAAGAGCTTCTGAAGGACTTCAAGTACCGGTCTTCCACCCGCTTTCAGAAGCTCCGCTGTAATTCCATTCTCGCCTGGGGCCTTGCCGTTTTTAAGGTGCTGGAGAGCCATTCTAATCTCGCTCAGACTGACGTCCGGGATATCTTCGGAATAGTGTCGAATAAGACTCGCTCTTTGATCGTTACTCACACTTGCGTGTGGCTCCAACGATGACGTGTACAGCTGCCCATAGAACCTCTCAATCTCACTCAAAATCTCAGGTGCCCCGGAAACGATGCTACTACATTTGGTCTTCAGCTTTGACAGTTGACACTTTCTGGCAGACAGATCTCTCTCTGGCAAAGACTTTGGAGCCTTGGTTCCGCTCGATCGCTTCTTCAATACGAGCTGTATTGAAGTTGCGTAAGTCTCGCCGCATGCATTTGGAGATCTGTCTGTTCAGTTGCCTGTATGCTGTCAAATCTGTTGAAGAATGTAGCCTCATCTCCCGTCTAACAGCCATAAGGTTAAGAGTGTGATCGGAGAGTTTTTGTGTTCTTCTGCGGCGGGTCTTGCAGAACTTAGCTCCGACCGCATGGACAGTTTCCACGAGCTTGTCATCATATCGTCCACTGCATTGCAATCTTCTAGACACTGGAAGCGGTTTTGTAGCTCGAGCTGAAAGGTCAAAACCTTGGATTAGAGCACGAGGTGGACGGAGCATTGACTTCATTAGACGTGACCTCTCCAACTTAACGTTTAGGTTCAGTGTGCCTCTCACCATTCGGTGATCGCTGCCGGTTTTTATCCTCGCGATCACTGAGATATCACTGAACAGTTGTCGTCTAGTCGTTATAATGAAGTCAATCTCATTTTTTGTCGAACCGTCGGGGCTCGACCAGGTCCACTTCCTGTGGGGCTGCTTTTTGAAGAAAGATTTCATCATAAAGAGTCCCTCTTTCTCCATGAAGTCTGCCAGCTGCTGGCCCCTTGGGTTCCGTTGCCCTATTCCAAATTTCCCTACTTTCAGCTCACCGTTCTCTCTTGTGCCTAGTTTTGCATTGAAGTCTCCCATTAACACCGTATATTGGGTTTTGGAGGAATGCATGGCTCTAGAGATATCCTCATACATTTCCTCCACCTCCTCATCGGGGTGTGCCGAAGTTGGTGCGTAAACCTGTATGACCTTCAGCGAATACCGTTTGGTGATTCTGAGTATAAGGTACGCAACCCTCGTCGACACACTCCCGATCTTTACAACGTTGTTAACGAGAGACTTGTGGACGATAAATCCGACACCTCCTTGGGACAGATGGTCGCCCTCCCGGTGATAGAGCAAGTTGCCGGATTCGAGGATTACCGTGTCCTCACCCTCTCTTCGGACTTCGGATAATCCTATAATATGCCAGCGCATTTTGTCTATCTCTTCTTCCAGCTCCACGATCTTCTCGTCAGTCCTCAGGGTGCGTGCGTTGTACGTTGCCAGGTCGAGTCGTCGTAGGTGGCAACCGAACCTCCACCGGAGATTCTTAGCACCCCCTGCCCCGCCGTTACCATGGTCGCCACCGTAGCCAGGAATAGCGGGGCCGCCGGGGACTGGGGGCCGTCTCTTTTTTACTCTCGTCATTGGGGGGTATTTGCCATAGTTGCCACGCTTGGCGAGCGGGTTGGTAACCGCAGTTTTTTTATTGTAACTTTGGTTGTTATCAGGAAGATGCTGCTGCCCATCTACCGCCTGTTTCCCTTTGTCGCCTTTTACGACACCCACGGGAGGATATGGGGTAGTGGATATTCTTGACCGCCACTACACGGCTATCATTTCATTTTCATTTATCTTATAATCATTTAGTATTATATAGTTAATATTCATTTATTTTGGCGTGACAGGGAGAACCCTAATGGTTTCCCGCATCACAATTTCCATGGTAATAGTTTTATGAATGTATGTATTTTATTTTTATAAACAAAAAATATTGTTATATAATTTCACTCTCATATAATTTACATTTCTGCACTATTTTTCTTGATTAAATGACAGAGAGAACCCTGAGAGAACCCTAATAGTTCCTCGCATCATATTTTTTATATTATGTACAATTTCTCCATAAAATGACAGAGAGAACCCTAATAGTTCCTCGTATCATATTTTTTATATTATGTACAATTTCTTCATAAAATGACAGAGAGAACCCTAATAGTTCCTCGCATCATATTTTTTATATTATGTACAATTTCTCCATAAAATGACAGAGAGAACCCTAATAGTTTCTCGCATCACATTCTTATATTATGTACAAGTTTTGTTTGTATTTATCTAATTATAGTGACAGAGAGAACCCTATTAGTTCCTCGCATCTCATAATTATAGATTTTACAAATTAATTTAAGTATAAACATGTAGACGCTTACTGCAATCTTCGTCACCCGCACTAGACGGTAGATGTAAAACACGCTTCTTTTGTTATAGTTTCTTCTCAAGTTTCGTTTCGTTTAGAATTTTTTCATTTTTACACTTTTCTTTTGTTTTCCATTATAATAAAAATTATAACAATCTTTACTGAGCAGGAGTGATGCGAAAACGTACGTGCGAAGGCTTGAGCACGGAAATGTCGAATGAAGCGAGTACCGCGGTATATGCAGGAGCGGGTGGCGTCTGACAGTGTTGCCATTAAATTATTTTTTTCCTCCCTTTAAATACCGTGCAAGGCTGGAAGCTTGGAAGTGGAGCTACAATAAGTTAACATAAATCGCTAGAATGAAGCTGTGAAGCATAATATTAATATAAGCACAAAGCTGTATAATTTGTGCCAATTATTTTACTAATTAGAACTGCATAAGCGCTAACACAGTTTTTACACAGCAAGAAAATGCAGCCTCTCGTATAAAAACTGACTTCAATACAGCTTATATACAGCTTGCATGCTGCTTGGGTATACCATCGTGAAGTACGGCAGCTGTCAGCATTGTTAAGTTTGTAATTTGTACGCCATTGTGAGATAAATGTTCGTACCTACATATATAATTAACCTGTTTTAAAAAAATAATAAAGTTTTTCGTGTTTCGATTCACTGACCCAATAAATTTAGACTTCGATTTTATCTTAATTTTTAAATGACGATAATAAATATCCCAAAATTAAAATATCTCTTACTGGATACTTTTGAATAAAATATATTTTATACTATAGCATTGTAAATCTATTATAAGTTTAGTATCAACAAAACCCAATTTATAGTAGTACAAAACTACAAAGTAAATCTTATAAAGCATGTATAAAGCCCAACAATCTCCAGCTTACCTTCTATAACATCCGCGGGAATCTCAATTCTTGTGATTCTTTTAAAAGACTTCTACAAATAATGGTTTTCTGATTAGGTATAATGTAAGTAGCTCTTGAATGTTACATATTGTGTTAACGGGAAACGAATTTTATTGGATTTTTTGGAACAAAAAAGGCATTCTAATAATAGCTAATAAAACTTACAATTTTTAATAAAAGTTCGAGTTACAAGCTAATGGTAGGTCTATATTAACGTCTACCCCCGGTTAAAAATAAAAATTTAGATGCGTTGTCATCTGCGGAGCATAAGACGAAATGCCTTCTTACCAGTAAAAAGTGTATCCGATTTTCGTCTCCCACCATACGAAACACAGCTGCAATATGCTGCTACTTAACGGTGGTATTCTCCACGAGCGTGTTCTTTCCCTCTGGTCGACGTATTCGTGCAGTCATAATACTCGTACACAGTGTGACTATGTCACGTATAAAAAAATAATAAAGATATATTTTATTTTCTAGTTATCTAGTTACTATGAGAAAAACGTTGCTGTCCTTCTCCTGGCTTATTTCCCTCTGTCGCCTCTACTAGACACAACCACGGGACAATTCACAGACACATCCACACGCAAACGTAAACGCATACCTTCACACCTACCCCTTAAAATAAACATGGAGATATGATTTCAAATCGCTTTGTTACGTGGTAGAGCCATGCTGCAGCTATATTAGTAGTATAGTTGTAGCACGAATGGGTCGACTCAACCAGGGAAGGACCACGCACTCACAGAATACCAGCGAAGAATAGCAGCTTAACACTGCTGTGTTTCGTATGCTGAGTGCAGAGAACCGGAAACCCTTTTTACTGGAAAAGAGGCCTTCCATCTTAGTCCTCACGGGTGGCAACGCATCTGCATTTTGATTCGCAAACGAGGAGCCACAGAAACCGCTTACCATCAGGTGGACTGTGTGCTCGTTTGTGACCCTATCCTAAAAAAAAGATCATACTGTTTATAGATTATCATACGAATCACGAACATGTCAAATAATAGCCATAGTTATTTCTCTGTAGGTTTGGGGCTTACACAACATTACGGATTTTATGAACTCCTAGGTTTATTTTTGCCTTTTATGTGAATTTGTGTAAGAGCATGTTTTAAAGATATATTTTTAACTTTAAATTTATTACTGTATATGTATGTGGTTAGCCCCTACTGCAGAGTACCTTTTATGCCTGTAGTACGAATGGGTCAGCCCAAGGACATTGCGCTGATATTTTACTTTGAAAATCCGCGAGCGTAAACCTATTTTGTGCTGCACCCTGTTGTATGCTCAGAGCGACTTTATCAAGTAAATAGGTTATATGGTGTGATGTAATAGAATCAGTAACAGCCTGTGAATCGTCCCATCTGTGTAGTGACTGTGACGTGGGTGCCGTAAGAGGCGACAGTGGGAAAACCAAGGAGATGAGTAGCCATGTCTTATACACTAACATTATTGTATTTTAAAGTGGCGTGGGTAGTACTATATCTACGTACAGTTATTTATTATGACACGTTGCGCTAACGAAAAGGACATATGAGAGGGCATACCCATCGTTAGAAAAAGATGAATATCATCATTAGTTGCGTGTTGATTGCTGCCGAGCGCTCATTGGTGCGAGCGCGTGACATACCGATATGAAAAATGAACACACTAGCTAGAGTCAAAGTTTACAATGGCGGTTAAGGGCGGTTAGTATTTAAATAATAAAACCAATTATGAACAAAATATCTATATTCAAAATATTGATGACACGTTTTTCTTGTTCAGTTGCCGTGTAATTTGTGCACCACCTAAAAACATAGGAAGGTATTTTTGCCACGAATAACTAGAAGATTTATGCGCTGTAGCGCAGTATAGCCACGACGCAAGAGCGTGCTCGATTGAATGCGAGTCGGGCAATTACCTGACTTTCATATTGCCATTTTAGAACGAGTATGACTTTTAAAAACATCTTATTCTAAACATCGTGGTCAAGGGCGAATTATTGATAGGCTGCAACGATGACGAAAGCACTCCAACTTAAGGCGGCTACTGAAGTGCCTGCCGCAGGGGCAATCTTGGGTGTAGGACTGGGGATGACCCTTAATTGCCTCCTTAATTGTGATGTGTGTAGGCAAACAGGGGCAATTTTTTAAGTCGGCCCTGCGGCAGGGCGGCAGGAGCGCAAGATCTTCCTTGCTCCTTAGATTGGCCCTGCCGCTGTTGCGTGTGTAGCCCAATTGGAGTAATTTCAATCAGTTCGTTGCAACTTTCGCGCGGAGCACACTTATGAGTACAAGTGAAAACCGCAGAAAGAACGTCATTTGAACGTTGTGACTTACAAGTAACATTACTGGGATTTGTTACCTAACTTATCATAAGGGCTACTATGGGAAAGGAAATATTCCAATAATATTAAAATTGCTGGAATATAAATAAAATGTCATTAACTATATAATTAAACAAAAATACAAATTTTAGTAATTAAATTTTATTAAAACCATCATTAGAAAACTATCCTGGCTATTTGTAACACTAGTTAAATTATAGTTACTAAGCACTAGTTAGTTAAGTTATATCACAGAATAAAATGGGTATATTAAATTATGACGAGTAAAGTTAGTCATATTTAATTTTCTTTGATAGCCTAAAAATAGCGTGGCAGAGCTATGCTGCAGCTTATAAGCACTATATTATAGTTGTAATTTTTAATTAATTAGTTGTTTTATTGATAAATGTGGGTGTCTATGGGCCACAGTGTCCACTTACCATCCAAGTTCAAGTACATTCCAAGTGGATTGTGCTCATTTGTCACCCTTATTATATATAAAAAAGAGCCAAGGCTATATATACCGATTGATTGATATTTCGATAAAATTGGCGCCATTCTCAACGCCATTCTCAACTCCAGCGAGACGTACACTCTCATACTGAACGGCAGGCGTGTGTGTAGAAACAGCTCCGATATTGCTCCGATCGCTGTGCTGCCTAGATTACTCCTGCGGCAGGCATGTCAGTAGCGGCCTTTAGTCCTCAGGGGTGACCTAGTTTTTTTAAAATCGGTCACAGCTGTCCATGGGCTGCAGTAGCCACTTCCCATTACGTGAATTGTAAGTTAGTATATCACTTAAATTCTATAGTAAAAAAAGTTAAATCTTGCGATTGTTGGCACTTTGCACTCTCTCGTTTATTCAGATTGGACATTTTGTTCCCATTAAATTAATCTATACAAAAATGAATGATAAACTTATTTTTATCTACAATACTAAAAACTATAATAATAATTTAAAAAAAAACTAAAACTAGAAACTTAAATATCATATAGTCCTACTCCCCGCGGTATCGTGCCAAGAACGCTGGCTGCGTTTCCCCGCTGAATGGTTATACTTAGCCTTTGAGCGAGGAAAGAACCAGCCCTCTTATCACCAGCAGCAACGACCAGCCGCGGATGGAGTTCCTTTAGGAACTTCACCGCACGTGGACCCCACGGACCGATAGTCTCTACAGCAAATGGCACAAATACGTAGTCATCACTCAGAGACTCATATTTGCGCCACTTACTCAGTTCAGCTGCCTCTGATACCGCCCCGGCTCTAAACGAGGTACCCCTGAGATGAGAGACCGCCAGAGTGTCTACGCAAGTAGCATCCCACACTAGGGTTTTACCTTTCTCCCAAGGGACCAATGTCATACCGTCGGGCCTCCTGCCATCGTCTCTAAATATTCCACAAGGATCTAAAACCGAGGGGACATTTATAGAGGCAAGAGCCCTTCGGATGATATCGTTCAAAGAACTGTGTCGTGAAAACCTACCAGCGCTTTTCTTACATGAAAGTCCGTGGAGCCCAAACTTGTCGACGCTGCTACCACAGGGACACTGATGGGGTTGACAAATCGCCGCTCCTAGCCGGATTCCTACCGAGATTACTTGATGGTAAAGCGTGTAACCAGTGACTAGATTCCTTAGTAGAAACAGCTAGAAGGCGTGCCTTATCTTGGTCACTATGGAGATTATGAAACAAATCCTTCTGCACGCCCTGTACCAACGGAATATCCCACTGTTTTTGTTGGTTAACTTCCAGTGGAACATTTTCACCAGTACAGAGCGTTTGCCATGTCTGCCCTGCCTCCGTAGCAAAGCATAGGTCTACTTTATTATTTAAAATTAAATTACATAAGTCACTGACACTATGTACGGAAGCAAGGAAGGCAGGCAATGCAACGCTAGAAAGATTTCTCACACCAATGCCACCAAATTTTATAGGTAAAGTAGCTTGAGTCCAGGCTGTTGTATTTAAAGTTAAATTTAGAATTTTTTCTATAGCTATTTTAAGATTATTATCAATATCTTGTAAAATATCCGAACATTTCCAGACTGGACTCGAGCGGAGTAAGTATGTAAATCTAGGTACAAGAAGACAATATTTTAAAATAGTAAGAGCTATGTGGGGGTTTAATTTATACAATTTATCAACGTGGTTTCAAAACTGATCAAATTTTGTTTTTAAAACAGGTTTAATACTATCGAAAAACAACGGGGCACCTAGCAGGTATAGTGATTCCGTACTGACAGTTTTTATTCCTGGACAAATATGATTAAAATTTTGAATTAAAGTGTCTCTATGAGAAGTAGATAAATTATTGGAAAAAAATATTTCACATTTATTGCTATTTGGTTCAAGACCAATATTTTTAAAATTTTGAAAAATATGAGTAAGATCATTGAGGACGTCATCTGCTCTACCTCCCAGTGTACCGTCGTCTAGGTAACAGACATTCAGCTTGGATTTCAAATTTGAAATAATTGGTTGAATTCCCAAACTGAAAAGTGCTGGACCCAGTGGGTCACCCTGCTGAACACCGACAGCAGAATCGATAACATAGTTTTCGTAAAACAAGTTAGTATTTTGACTATAACATTGTTAAACGTAATGATAAATTTCGGGGGTGTTATTAGCCACTTCTATCAGCAAGGTTACCCTATCGATAGAGTTAAAAGCATTCCTTAGGTCAACCTTCACAAGAATATCTGCATCAGAGTTTGTTAAAAATGTACGCACTGAATGTACCGCCGCCTCACAGCCACCTCTAGTGCCAAAACCTAATTGAGTAGGCTGAAATTTGGTCTTAAGGTTAGAGATTATGTGCCTGCAAGCTAATTTTGAAGTTAAGCGTCGAAATGTGGAACCAACGGCAATAGGACGAATACCGTTATCCTTTTTTTGAAGGCACATAAACTTGCCCCATGTAAGAATGGAATGAAATTTGGATTAACATTACCAGAAAGCATAAAGTTACATAATTTTGTAATATCTTTAAGAAGTACTCCGCCGGCGTCACTGGCGGAAGCGCTTACAAGATCTTTAAGATGTTGAGGCGTAATGCCGTCAATGCCGCCAGTAGAGCCATTCGAAAATGACATAAATGCTTCTAAAGTGTCTTTTTCCGAAATTTGTAAAGGTTGCATAGAAGTCCTGGTAGGCAGCGGTAAACCCTGAGGATGCTTGACCGAAGGATGCTTTTGACGAAGGCTTTCAAGAGTTTTGACATCACGAGGAGCCAGGATGTCGTCTGAGAATAAAATACGGGATGCATTTTTTAAGTCGCCATCCATTACTTTCGACTATCTTATATCAACTACTTTTTTTTAAATCAAATTTAGGGCGTGGTCGAGATAAATGAGTATTAATTGGGAAATCTAAATTTTGAAAAGATGTCTCTTTTAGTTGAGACGTAATTGATTTATTTAATGTTTTATCAAAATGAAAATGGGAATACGCGAAAGTAAATAATTTTTGCCAACTAATTTCACTATAAGTGAAACAATTTTGAATAGTGCATGACAATGCTTTAGCAAGCTGCATCCTCGCACCTCTAGGAATTCTTTTAACCACTGGTACATTACGATAATAATTGTAAATTTGCTCCGAAAAAAGGGAAAAATTTGTGTCATTAGAGGAATTGCTAATAGAGTTATGAATTTCTACGGCAGGCTGTGAAGTCGAAATACTTTTACTATGGCATCGTTTAATATGTATATTTAATCCCGGGAGTTTTGGCGGGAACTTGATCGGCGGCGGTTTGCTGCTCCTGTTGTATAGTTTAAATAATAGTTTGAAGTGGATTTTGATATGTAAAAGTGGTGAGATGTTATGTATTAACTGTCTACGCATGTGAACTATTAGTGGAAACGGTGAAACAAGTGCTCTGATGGTGATGGATTCTCAAGATAAGCTGTTTGTTGCATAGGCGCCTTTAGATACCATCGCCAACTGTCAGCTGCCTGCTGGCTCAAGTTGCCGTCAAAATCTCCCAAGGGCTGCACAATGTGACGCATCAACATATTGTGAAGCAGTGAACTATGAAGGATAATTATAAAGTAATGTTTTCAACTGAAGGTCCTCGCAACCATGGTCATGAATAAATTATAAAAAAGAAAAAATTATTTAATCCCCTTTAACCTTTAAACAGCCTACCGTCAGCACAATTTTGACACTATAGGAAATCCGGCTGTGACTGTAGCGGAGCAGAGACATTCATTAAAAAATCTAAACAGATCTCTACAACACTCAAAAGTCTTTATATTACATATTCATAGTAACTTGAAATGTGCTGTACTCCGCATCTTTCCCTGAAACAATCAATTACGGCCTAAATAAAAGCACTTTACTATATAAATGAAATATTATCACATTACTTCCCTGGATTTATTCCATATTGATAAAAATTGTATGTAGTCGTTACGTTTTGACAGTTGTCAACGGCGCAGCAGAAATATTTTCATTTCTTAATTAGTATTATGTCTGAAATCAAAAAATTATTATTATAACAACTCTCTTATATATTTTCTGAGATTTTTAAGCCAGAATTGGCCTCCAAATAACAAAATAAAATAAGATAAATATACGTAGCTTTTGACAGTGAAAATTTTCACACCATCCCAAATTAGTAAAAAAAATGTTAAACTGTATGCAGGTGCTCTGTGGATCCTAACCTATTCAATGGATAAGAGACGGCTTGATGTTTCGTTGGCACTGCGAGCCTGTGAGTTCAAATCTTGACAGTCTTTAGTTCGAGGCTTGAACAAAATTGTTCTGGAGGTGGATTTTTTCGTTTACAATTTATATATATAAAACACCTAAACGATACTGCGTCTGAAAATTTTTGTTTGAACTTGCATGAATTTATCCACAGTCTGCAATTGTTACTTAGTCTCTTGACTCTTAGCTCGTTTTTAACTATAACTTTAAAAATATTGTTTCGTGGTACTTAAAATAACCAACGCGCGAGTGCGCCATTGTATGCAGTGTACGTTTATTGGACCGTGTAATGATGTCTTCTCCGAGTACATATATGTTGCACAGTTTAATTAAGCAGTTAATTACGAGGCGAGACAAAAGAGTGCTAAAATTACGATGATTGCGTAATTGCAAAATGTTCTTCACATGTGTTGTTAATTATTTACTATGATACGACTCTCAACGATTAAAAATTCGCCTCTTAAATACAGGGTTACTTTGCAATAACGTGCCAAATTTTCAAAGAAGGTTTAAGATAAGTAATATAGACATAGAGTAAAGGGTCTTTTTATCTATTAAATTCAAAATGTGTGGTAATGCATTATTTTTCCTTATGTTACCGCACACGCACACATTTGTAAGGGTCGATCGGTAGGCAAAAACGTTGTTGCCCATAAATCACATTCAATTTGGGATAATTTCAAATAAAATTAGAAGCCTTATTTACTCGTATTTTCAAAAAGTGCATTAAGAGTATATCATTATTTATAAATATGAACTTAAATTTAAAATTTGGCTACTCTTTGAAGAGTAATCTTTTGTAAAAAGAGAAAACTTTGCACTCCTTTTTATGCATGTTGCCTGCACGGAGGAGTAAGAGATTTGGCATGGTTAACATTTATGAAGAAGTGCAAAAAGTTAAGATTTATACATAATATGAGTAAAAAATACATTAAATTCAATAAAATAAAACATTCATTGCTTACGTTCATACTGCCAATGTTAAACACATGTCGCATCACTTTGAAGCGACAGTAGCCTAATGGCAGGATGCGGACCACGAACTCAAAAGGTCGTGGGTTCGAACACGCTATTTGAATTTTGTCGTGAACCACTCCTAACACAAGTATTTTAAGCTTACCAGGAGTGGTTACAAGGAATATTAGTAATGTTTACACTTACAGCATATCTAGTATTTTTTAAGTTAAAAAATATAATAAGTTTTCAAACAGTTGTACAGAGTAGAGGTTGCCGCCAAATAATTTTAATAAATTGTCATCATCGTAATTATCATTACATCCCCTCACAAGTCCACTACTGAACATAGGCCCCCCACAGATAATGCTCCAAAGCACGGTCCTGAGCCACCTGAATCGATCGACTTCCGGATTGTCTTATCAGGTCATCACTCTATCTAGTGCATGGTCGCCCTACACTTCGCCTACCGGTACGAGGCTGCCACTCAAGAACATTTTTCCTCATTATAATCTATTTATTCCCCATATTATGCAGATTCAAAATCCTGGTATTTTAAACGTATAAAGTAGCTTTTTTAATTTTTTTTTCTGTACAAATGAGTATGCAAAAAGTATCCAACCCACAAAAACGAACTTTTGACATGACGTGTGAAATTTGGATGGGTTATAATCTTAAAATTTTACCCATACTTACCACGGTGGACTAGGCGGGTTGGAGAACACAAAGCCAATGACCTAGCACTGGTATTACTGTTCCAAATTATCAGGCAGTAAAATTTAGCTTAAGCGTATTTGGATTAATTTTCTGCCGCTAGGAGATCGCTGAACCCTCTTCACCCAATCAGCATCGAATACAGGTGAGAAAAAAAGTTGGCATATTCCTCCTTCTACTTCTACCTCCTTCGTTAACCTTGGATTTGTATTCAGTGGTAATAGATAACTACTAGTTGCTTGTGAAATAATTTTCTAATTTGTACATTTTTAAATAATAAAAATCTAATTTAACTACAATAAAAAGTCGACCAAGTTTTAAAATATTACTAACTAGCTGCTGCCCGCGACTTCGTACGCGGATCCTGTTGCTTATGCCAGCGACAACGGGGTCGTCAAAATCGAAGATCTGAAACGTCTGATGTTGAATTCTATGAGCCCGGGGACGAGAAAACAACGTGATTCGCGAGACGATTCGAGACGTTCTAGATATTTCATTTTTGTAAGTCAACAGGAAATGCCGATCAGACTTAACAACTTTTGCTAAGACGTCATTCCTATATATGTTATAGTGTCGCTGGGCTTTGAATGGAGTGTAACTCCTTGTATGTTATTAAGTTAATATATTGATAATATTGTTTAGATCACGTTTACATGAGGCTTAAGTACCTATAGAACAAAAATACTTCAGCGCAAAGCTTCCGGGTAAACTATGTTGAAAGTTGATCCGTCCGGCACGTGAACATAAAGATTTCTAGAAATTCTAACCCGGGAAAGAGCGACGTACAACTGACCATACGAGAAACAACTGACACCGAGATCTACTCCAGCAACACGAAAACTCTGCCCTTGAGCCTTATTAATTGTCATTGCATAACACAATGATACTAGGAATTGCGTTCTTTTAAATTGGAATGGAAAATTATTTGGTATTATGGGAATTCTGGGAATAAAGACGGTTTGTCCTGCACCGCAACCTGTTAAAATTTGAGCCTCGATTATACTTTGTTGCAACTGGGTTACTTTTAGCCGAGTTCCATTGCAAAGTTGTGGTCGTCTTAAATTTCGGAGCACAATAATCGGAATGCCAATTTTTAAACAAATTTCATGAGAAGGAAGTCCGGGCATATTTAAAGAATTTAAAAATTCTATCGGGTAATTAGTGGCTTCTTGTTCATCGACCATTCTATTTATTGAACTATAAACTTTGCTTTCCCCCTGTATATTCGACAGTATTTTGTAATTAACCTCAGATGCCTGGTCATTGCGAGGAGTTAAAATGGATCTTTCGCATAGCCAAAAATTGTCCCTATTTAATATAACAGCTAAATAAAAAAATAAGTTTAATTTATAACTAAGCTAATACTAAGAAATATTTAAACACTACCAAAATAACTAATACCTATTTTATAAAATAACAACCAAAGAAATCTAAAAATAAATTATTAAACGTAAGAGTAGACTAAAAGTCGCGCTGATAAGCACGGTTTGTTAAAATCAATTATTGTCTGTCAATAAGGTCGAACACTCCGAACGTTTATTCGCATCAACAGCCAAATATTGTATGAAGCTCGCACTTTTTTTTTGCACCCGAAGCAATTGGAAAAGGGCTACCCCGTAGGGAGGCGGAAAATTCATTACGCATACCACGACAGCCGGTCTATCGTGGTTATGAGGGACTCACTGCCTACCGGGGGAACCTAAGTGATACCCTCTAAAACCGCCTTTGGGGACTGGCAACCAGCTGTTTAAAGCTTCTTATGCCGTAACGGAAGCGACCCTCTTGTGGGAAAAGAGGGCGCAGGCGGCTACGAGCCGCTGAGGGAGTGCCTACGAAGGCAAATTAATTATGAATATTTTAATTAGAGTTGGCCTGAGCCGCCAGTAGGCAGTTCAGGTCGTTTGGAGTTCATTAATAATTTTAGGGTCAGCGTGAGCAAAAATGGGGCCCGCGTAGGACATGACTGGTCGTATGGTATGGTACTGGTACCTTATAAAGAGTACGCTTGTTTCTGAGGGACATATTACTGTGTCGGCCCAACATACTGTTGAGCCTACTCAGGTAAAAACGTGCGTGACGGGTTACTCTTTTGACGTGGGGCCTGAAGGTGAGCCTTGTGTCCAGAGTGACACCTTAATATTTGAAAGACGTATGCCAGGGGACAGAGGTCCCTAGCATACGTATTGGTGGAGTGTTTTTGAGACGGCGTCGTTTATAATCGAAGGGAACGGCGGAGCTCTTCTCCGGGTTCACATCGATGCGCCATTTTTTGAACCAAGCTCCTAGGTCATCAACTGACTTTTGGACCTTGTTACGTATGAAAGGTAGCAAGATATCTTTACAGTAGAGAGCAGTGTCGTCTGCGAAGAAGGAGAGCTGAACACCTTTCGACGGGATGGGAATGTCGTTGGTGAACAAGATATACAGCAGAGGAGCAAGTACTGAGCCCTGAGGGACACCAGCTTTGATGGGGCGCTGTCAAGATAGCGTGCCTTCGTGTCTAAAACGAGCTCGCACTCGGGCCTCCCGCCTTTTTATACCTCCCGCCGCGAGCCCCGTCGAGCGCGGCGACCGTTACACAAAAATAATCCTTATAGCATGATTCAGTATTCACGCGCGACGGCTTATTAGCGTATTTCATGTTCTAACTTTGGTGTTTCTATACCGATTTCTATGATTCTTTTTTATTGAATAGATAATAATGTTAACTTTTTTCAATTAGGGATGAGTGAGAGAGTTATAAACGTAAGAGTAGACAAATATAATCAGAAAGCTCCGAACTGCTAAGCTATCGGGAGTTACACGTGTTATTGTGAGTCAACCATAAGATATAGACATATGCTGTCGTGGGATATTTTTTATATAATTTTAAGGAGAACATTTCCGTTATACATGATATCTGTGTAGCTTTAACCATTAAGGCTGCACACGCGACGGAAGCTTAAAAAATGGTGTAATTTCTCCCGTTTCTCCAACATTTACCTTCACTGCTCTGCTCCTATTGATCGTAGCGTGATGAAAAGTATACTATAACCCGCGCAGGAGTATGAAGAATGATTGTAGCAAGTTTTATTCCGTCGAGTAGTTTTTGTTTCTATAACGAACATACAGACAGACAAAAAAATTACTGTTTGCATTTTTGGCATCAGTATCGATCACTTATCACCCCCTGATAGTTATTTTGGAAATATATTTCATGTACAGAATTGACCTCTCTACAGATTTATTATAAGTATAGATACATAGATTGTAGCAAAATCTTATTATATGATGTTGTGATTTATTAATTATGATATACCAACCAAACATATAATATATATATATATATATATATATATATATATATATATATATATATATATATATATATATATATAATATATATGATGATAACCATATATGACTACCAACTATAGACCCAATTATTTGTAGGTCATACAAACATTCTTCTTTTTATAGGAGAGCTGGCAAACGAGCATACGGCTCACCGATTTCCGCCGCCCATAAACAACTGCAACACCAGGGGAATTTTTTCTTTTTCTTTTTTTTGAATTTCAGGGGGCTTTTAAAAATGAAGAGAAGTATGCTCTTTTGAAGGTCCCTAAGTCGTATCGGTCCGGAAAATACTTTGCATGCGATATTCGTATCCGCGTCCCTGTTGCGTCAACCCCTACTAGTCGTACATATTGGATAAAGGATTTTCATAACGTGATTTCTTACACGATTGCAATTGATATTCTGACTTTGATCTTACACGTACGCGTTCTGAAAACTATATTGACTAACTATTAATAAAAGTTATAATAAATTTATTATTTATATTCTATTCCCGTAATGATTGGTGGATTATTTCATATCTATTTCTAGATAAAAGCATTAAAGAGTACCTAGTACATTTAGGTACATAAGATACTAAGATACGATAAGCAATTTATGAGCTTACTTATATGTTCGTTTATCTCCAACATGACGTTGAGTACAAGAGTTTGGTTTTACTCCTGTAATTTATGTTTGAAAAAGCAAACCTTTCGTGATAAGAAAATGTGAGTCAATTATTTTAACATTTGAGCATGTTACCAACGCGCTAGCTTTTATATGTAAATCCTTTGGAAATGTCTATGTCCAGGAGAGGATTTGATTGACTGTAATGATAATGATGATAATGAACTTTATATACATATGTGCGTGTGAAGATGTTTGGATGTTAACAAACATGATTGACAACTCAATCACGTATAAACGGCTAAAATGTTTGTGTAAAACTTAGCACAACGATGTACCAAATTCTGGATTGATATTTATTGATTTTTCACACAAGAAAATAAACACTGCCGCGGGAAAACGACCGTTAAGCTAATTTAATATCCACTCTTATGTAACCGCGGACTACTTACTATACTTTGTATACATTTTTCCGAGTAGCAGACCGCAAAATGTTGTAATTAGTTATTGCTCTGTATTTTTTATGTATAAATCTGTTTTATTATGACTACTTTGTTAAAATGAGTTCAAATACTCTCGACTTTTAATTAAAACTTTTTACTACATCTCGTTACTTGAATAAACATAGTTTTTACGGATTTTATCGCGTTTTATTAACTTATTTCATATTCCCGACGTTTCAAGTACTTGAATGCACCCGTAGTTACGCGGAGTTTATTTATTTTTATCCGCATATATAAGTTAATAAAACGCGATAAAACCGTACAAGTACTTTCATTCAATGTGGATTGTCCACATAAACATAAGAAATCATTAGATCTCATTAATAATGTTTGATCTTCAATTGGTTTATTCTAGTAATAAGGTAAGTTTATCATAATTGTGTAGAAGGATCTCATTTATTTATTAATTTCATTACAGCCTATCATCGTCCATTGCTGAACATAGACCTCTCATAGAATACCTCTATAGGAGCTGTGTCAATAACAACTAGAAAATAAAAAACTCCCCTAGCAACTTTGGTGAATATCTCGCTTATGTAGCAATCTATTGGGCGACTTATGTTCAGTAATCTATTTATTTATTTAATTCATACACTTGTGGCTTACATAAAATCCAACACGCGCACAAGGTTAAATTTTACATGCAAAAAATTTTTATCAAAAATTATATCCATCCATAACAACAAAAATTAATAATCACAAACTAATTAATTATAAAATAATAGTAATATAAAATCACGAAGCTTTTGGCAGCCCGTGTCAGCAATTAAAATGGTAATAAAGCCAATTAAAACAATAAAGTATTATTAATTATACAATGAAATATTTTGTCATATCAATTTATAATGCAATGTCATTAAAAACTAATAACAATCCTAATATATCCATAATTAAAATTACATCTTAAATATAAAGTATAAATAGTACATAGACAACGAAATTATATTGTCGAATTATTAATTGTCATATCATCAATAATTTTGTAAAAAAGAGTCAGCAGACGTGTTTTACTGTCTGCAAATAGATCAATTTCATCGTTCTGAGTGAGTATGTCCCCTACAAGTATTAATGCTCGATTTGTTGGTGCAAAAGCAGCACGTTTGGTACGCGTAACTGGTCTATGAACTTTGATAGGCTGTTAAAATTGGTTACATACGTATGGTGGCGGCTTAGTGTCTCGATCAGAAGAATCTCATAAAGAAGTGACTATAGAAAATCCAAAAATACATTACAGCCAACCTATAGACGTCGACATACCATTACGTATAATATCCATCTATCCATTACAGCCTATATAAGTCATGGGGGGATTTTGCCATAGTTGCCACGCTTGGCAAGCAGGTTGTCAACCGCAGTTGTTTATTATTTTGATCAGAAAGATGCTGCTGCCCATCTCCTGTTTCATTTTCCTCCTGTCGCCTATTACGATACCCTCGGGACGATATGGGGTAGTGGATATTCTTACACCGCCACTACATGGAAGATAAGATTTCGTATAATATGCCAAATATAAATCATCCTCACTGGCGTCGGAGAGCAGCAGCGAAAGTGGTTGTTATTTATAGCGATTGCATCTGGTACTTCGATAATGGCAAATGCTACCGAAAATAGAACAGGTCCTTACACAGCAGTCAACTGTTACAAGTACGAGTTGATAAAGAAGAAAATATTAATATACATCATCATCATCATTACAGCCCTTCACAAGTCCACTCCTGAACATAGGCCTCCCCCAAAGAATGCCACAAAGCACGGTCCTGAGTCACCTGCATCCATCGACTTCCTGCATGTCTTACCAGGTCGTCACTCCATCTCGTGGGGGGACGCCCTACACTTCGCCTACCGGTAAGAGGCTGCCACTCGAGAACCTTCCTTCCCCATCGGTTGTCGGTTCTTCGAGCTATATGGCCGGCCCACTGCCACTTTAGCTTACTAATCCGTTGGGCTATGTCGGTTACTCTGGTTCTACTGCGGATATCCTTATTCCTAAGTTTATCACGCAGAGAAACTCCGAGCATAGCCCTCTCCATAGCTCGCTGAGCGACCTTGAGCTCCCTCATACGGCCATTATTATACGCGAAACATGAATTATATTTCTTTATATATAAAAAATATACTCTGTAATTATTCATGATATTAATAGTCTATTATTGCACGCCCCGTAATACGATAATAATCGTAATTACGCGCATCGAGTAGCAGATGTTTACACTCCGGCTCCTAATTAAGGGAACACTAGGCTTTTATTGATTTATTAAATGGTGTAATTTGAACAATTATCTAAGAAACCTTTGACAAGAAGAAAAACAGAGATTGATAAATAAATTGAGAGCGAAATAAATACGTTACACATTGATACTTTTAAAATTACATTTTAAATATCAACAATATGATATATTTATGACAAAATATTCCTCTCAATAATTCTAGCTAAAGCCCCAGTATATAAAAAAAATACCAAATGTATCTAACCAGTATCCATTGACCACTGAATACTGATCAATCGTCTCCATGTACCGCTAAATACGGACTCGCTGCGATAGGTAGCCAAATGGAAATGGAGATGCGCTTAGTGTTTCTTGCCTGATAAGAATATAGGAGATAACACACTTATTTATCAACTCTAAATTACTTTAAAATGCAAATAACAATGTAATGGCGTTATTTGATAACGAAAAATAATGAAAAGTCATTATTTTATTCACTATACAATCAGTATCCACTAAATAACCTATGAAAAGTGCTGGACCGGGACTAAGACGAGAGTTATTCGCCTCCTTGACGTAATTTATACGCTTGGTAGGCAAATTATCGAACAAAGTTCAAAATTCCGCCTTACGGATATGTTTGGAATGGAAATCACCTTTTCCTTAATTTACTTATAACCTTCAAAAAGTTGCTTTACTAGGTGGTTGAGCTTATTTTCAGCCTGTAAACCCGTCTGGGTAGTTACCACCCTCTTACATATTTCTGCCGAACAACAGCAGTAGGTGCAGTGTTCAGGTATCAAAGGCAATGAGAGCTTATACAACTGTGAGGCATTCTAGTCCTCAGAGGTGATAACAAATCTGTATTGGAAATCAGTTACCGGTGTCCATGGGCTATAGTAGTCACTCACCAGGTGGACTCTAAATTCATTTGTCATTCCATTTTTTTTAACTTGAAGGATACAAAAACAAGATTAAGAACTTCAAAATACGTGGTAGAGCCATATAGTTGTAGCACGAATGGGTTGGCTCGACCGGGGCAGAACCACGCTCTCACAGAATACCAGCGTAAAATAGCAGCTTAACACAGCTGTGTTGCGTATTGTGTGTGTGGAGAACCAGAGACGCTTTTTATTGGAAAAGAGGCATTCCATCTTAGTCCTCACGGGCACACACGGAGACAACGCATCTGCCTTTTGATTCTTTATTGAGAATAGATGTAGATTCCATTAGTTCACAGCAACCATTTACAATCAGGTGGACTGTGTACTCGTTTGTCACCCTATCCTATAAAAAATATTTGAAGCTAGCTTTGCTTTTCATTGGAGGTTTTTTTGACTATAATCTTTTACGTATCAGCATTATTATTAAAGCCTATTATAAATCTATATCTGTATTCCTTAATCGACATAACATGATTGTGGCTCCAAAGTATGACTCAAAGCCGTGTATCCGGGTTTTCTAAATACTATTAGCTTACAACTTTAAAATTAATTGCTACGAGTAAATTTTGATGCAATTCTTACCATAACACATACCATAGGATACTCATTATTTAAATCAATTTCTTAAGCTATGTTTTCCTATATTATAACTGGCTTCGCTTGGGGTCACAAAGACCATTTGGTCTTATCAATTTTTCGATATAAGACAAACTCCAACTTTTTCGGATAATTAATATTCTAGATCTTTCCTGATATTTCCGTTGGTGAAGTTTCATTACAATCAGTTTAGCCATTTCGAAGATTAGCCTGTACAGACAAACAGACTGACAGTTTTTTTAAATAGTTACTAATGTCTTTATGACATGCATATAGCCCCCTGAGCTAAATAAAAGGCTGTTATTTCGGTATTATAGCCCTTCATAAGTCCACTGCTGAACATAGGCCTCCCCCAAGTAATGCCACAAAGCACGATCCCGAATCACCTGCATCCATCGACTTCCTGCAGGTCTTACCAGGTCGTCGGTCGTCTTACTTATGATGGGCTGTTATGATGATGATGATGATGACGATTTCGTTATTGTAGACAAACGCTTCAATTTTATTGATCTATTTAGGTAACGGTTATATGTATATATAAGGTAAAATGTTGGTGTTGTGCGTTCAAATCATAAAAATTACATAGGTGATAGCGCCCGTGTTAAGATGTAACTAAGCATGAATAAGAAGATGCGAATTTGTAAATATGCAGAGTAAATAATTATTGAAAAGCTAGTTTTAATCCAAGAAACTGTGTAATGAGCATAAGATTCAGCTAATAGTAAGCAATCATTATTGTAAAAATTAGGAATGGAAATATCGTTACCTATAAGAAATAGCGCCAAGTGCGAGCTGACTCGCGCATGAAGGGTTCCTAACCTTAGTAAAACACGTTTTTAGTGAGAGAGTCCCCCTGTAATATTTAATTTATTTTTATTTTTATTATTTATTGTTATAGCAGCAACAGAAATACACATTCTGTAAAAATCTCAACTGTCTACCTACTACGGTTCATGAGATACAGTCAACTGACAGACGAACGAGGGGACGGACGGACTAACGCAAGGACTTCGGACGCTTAGTCTCTGGTATGGAACCCTAATAATACTAAAATATTTTATAAAAAGTATAAAAGAAAATGTCTAGTAATATAAAAAAATAAAGATTACAACTAAAAGAACCAAATAAAAGAAGCCTTCAAAATATTTGTTTCTTTGTACAGTGTCACTTACGAGCGAACAGATCATTTAGATGTAGTTTCAAGGCGTCTGAAATCAATTGTGTTTTTTATTACACTAGTACTAGACATTTCTAATAAATCCTATTTTATGCTTAAGGGAATCTTTTCTTATCCGCTCAGGATAAGTATATTGCTTGTTAGAAGTTACTCTCGAAATTATTTTATTTATATTAAAAAAAATTCTCAGTAACGATTTTACGTTAGAAAGTATTTATTTAACACAGTAAAGAAAAAAATACAAAAGAAGAAAATACAAGACAGCTCCAGAAAATATTACTTCTTCTTTGCCTAACGTAGTCTGATGCTCCAGGTTTGTAACTTTTTTTTATAGGACAATGGTTGCTAAGCTAGAGATATAAGGTTGCTAGTTTATACAACGACTTTTAGAAACTGAAAATAAAGATTTAATCTTGTAAGGTTCTTCTTCCAACGTGCAGTGGCAATGTAATAATATCCACCGCCCCGTATCGTCCCATGACTGTCGCAAATACATATATATATATATATATATATATATATATATATATATATATATAATATATAAATGTAATAGTACGAATAAGTCGGCTCAAACGGAGTTAGACCACCCTCCATAACACAAACATAAAATAGCACCTTAATGCTGCTGTGTTTCGTATGGTGAGTGTAGAGAATCGGAGACCCTTTTTACTGAAAAGGGGGCATTTTATATATAATCCTCAGGGATAAATGTAGATGTCTATGGGAACTGTGTGCACGTTTGCAACCTTTATTCTAAAAAAAAAGAGGAAGCAGAGGTAAACAAACCAAAATATCCCAACAGTATCTTTTTGAAAATAACAGAAAATAAAAAATTGCGGCTACCAATCCGCCTGCCAAGCGGAGCGACTATGGCAAATACTTATTTAAAAAAAATAAGTACATTTAATATTAAGATATGGCAAATAATAGTGAAAGCTTAATTACTGGACGCTCGATTTCATATTACCGCGGGACGACCCGAGTTCTATTTCCTTCGGCCATACCAACAAAAATTTTAACTACATATATACTGATATACCAAGTGCTACGCGGTGAAGAAGATCATTGTAAGAACATTTTGTTTGATGAACATTGTTGCATGTCCAAAAACTAAAATATTTCGAAAAAATGCCGGCACGACTTGGGTCAGTTTTATTTTCGTAGCACTCGTTCTCTATTATTTTTGTGCGAGAATGTACCTGCTGGATTTTTTTTATAGGATAAGGGTGACAAACGAGCACACAGTCCACCTGATTGTAAGTGGTTGCTGCGGCCCATAGACATCTACATCTATCCTCGTTTGCGAATCAAAATGCAGATGCGTTGTCACCCGTGAGAACCGAGATGGAATGCCTCATTTCAAGTAAAAAGGGCTGCCGGCCACATGCACTCACCAAGCGAAACGCAGAGGTAAACTTCTAGTTCACGCTGGTATTCTGTGAGGTCGTGGTACCACCCCGGTTCGAGCCGGCCCATCAGTGCGACAGCAAAAGCTGCCGCGTGGCTCTACCACTGTTGAAAAATATATATATGAAATATATATATGAATGATAAAATACGGAATAATATACTGTTCTGCATTAGTTTCTTAAACTAAGGACCAAATGGTTTAAAACGGGAACATACAGGACGCTTGGTCACGCTAGTACCTTACTACATTTCAAACATCAAGCAATTAATATCAGTGACACCATAAATCTTTAATCACAACGTAGAGCCGAGAGCTTAAAAAGACATTTACGTGGTATTTATGACTCAGTAGGAGGAAAATGCACCGTAATGTAAATTAGAGAGTGTGAGTATGCAGCAATGTGTGAATCATACTTGAGAAACCGTTCACAACTTATATCTATAAATGGATTTAAGTCATAATCTATTAAAATCCTTTCTGGTGTTACTCAAGGTTCTCACCTCGGTCCATTGTTTTTCTTGATATTCATAATATATATATATATACACAGTCAGGTCATAAGTATTGTCACACAGTAAAAACTTTTCTTTTAGAATGCTGGCCACAAAAAAGTTTATTGAATACGAATTTCGAATTGTTCATGAAAATGAAACTGTATACTTTTTAGAATTTTACTCATTTTTAAATATGGAGTGGACGCTTAAAGAAGACCGTGTTGCAGTTATTGCGCTGCGTCGTTGCGGTTACGCGCCAATTCAAATTTTTGACATACTGAAAAATTTTAATATAACCAAAAGATTCGTTTATCGTACCATCAAACGATACAATGAAGACTCTAGTGTAGATGACAGGTCAAGAAATAGTCGCCCTCGGTCTGTTAGGACTCCAGCAGTGATAAAAGCTGCGAAGGCGCGAATTCAAAGAAATCCCAAACGTAAGCAGAAATTGTTGGCCCTTCAGATGGGGTTAAGCACAACCACGGTGAAAAGGGTGTTAAATAAAGACTTAGGGCTTCGGGCATATCGAAGAAAAACAGGATATCGTTTGAATGCTCGTCTAATGGACCTGAGACTGAAGAGATGCCGCGCTTTGTTGAAGCGGTACGCGGGCAAAAATATCGGTAAATTCTTTCTTCGGATGAATTAAAATTTACCGTAGAAGAGAGCTACAACAAACAAAATGATAAGGTGTACGCACACAGTAGTGAAGAAGCGAGCAACCGTATTCCGCGTGTCCAACGAGGTCATTTTCCATCCTCGCTCATGGTATGGTTGGGAGTTTCTTATTGGGGCTTAACAGAGGTACATTATTATATTACAAGTCAAAATAACCATTAATCAATTTATACACAAATTATATCATACATATTCCTACGCATTTGCAATGGAAACATTTTAAGATGTTTTAGCTGATCATTGTAGGAAAGAAGTATATGGCATTTACTCTCGGCATAGCTAAGGACATACAAAAACGTTTTGTGCACGCTCTATTCGCTCAGAATGGATGATATAAATAGGATTCGAAACAACACTGCAGTACTCCAAATGGCTTCTGACGAGAGAATTGTAAATAGTTATGGTTAGTCCACCTTTTTAAAATATTATCATTTGCCTACATATAAAGCCTGAGAGTGTCTAAAACAAAGATTAGTATCTACAAAATCCCGAAATCTCGCAAGAAAGACACTTATTTTGTAATATTGTCACCAATAAAATACTCAGCTGTGTACCTTTCTTTTTTTTGCTCTTTTATATAGTAACATTTTTGTCTATTTAATATCATGAGGTTATACTTACACCATCTATCAATTTTATCGAGATCTTGCTGTAAGGCGATAACACATGGACACTTTTTATAGTTAGATAAATTTTTAAGTCGTCTGCATACATTTTGAATTTGGAATTAAGGATTTTACATATATCCTTTATGAATATCAAGAAAAACAATGGACCGAGGTGAGAAACTTGAGTAACACCAGAAAGGATTTTACTAGATTATGACTTAAATCCATTTATAGATATATAGATATAAGTTTTGAACGGTTCCTCAAGTATGATTCACACCATCTAAGCAGTGTTCCATGAATACCCATTGCTTCATACTCACACTCACTAACTTACGTTACGGTGCATTTACCTCCTACTGAGTCATAAATACCACGTAAATGTCTTTATAAGCTCTCGTCTCTACGTTGTGATTAAAGATTTATGGTGTCACTGATATTAATTGCTTGTTGTTTGAAATGTAGTAAGGTACTATTTTTTTTTTTATATAGGATAAGGGTGACAACCGGCACACAGTCCACTTGATGGTAAGTGGTTGCCGCGGCCCATAGACACCTTCATCTATCCTCGTTTGCGAATCAAAATGCAGATGCGTTGTCACCCGTGAGGACTAAGATGGAATGCCTCATTTCCAGTAAAAGCGTGACCAAGCGTCCTGTATGTTCCCGTTTTAAACCATTTGGCCCTTAGTTTAAGAAACTAATACAGAACAGTATATTATTCCGTATTTTATCATTCATATATATATTTCATATATATATTTTTCAACAGTGGTAGAGCCACGCGGCAGCTTTTGCTGTCGCACGGATGGGCCGGCTCGAACCGGGGTGACCACGACCTCACAGAATACCAGCGTGAAGTAGAGGTTTACCTCTGCGTTTCGCTTGGTGAGTGCAGGTGGCCGGAGGCCCTTTTTACTGAAAATGAGGCATTCCATCTTAGTCCTCACGGGTGACAACGCATCTGCATTTTGATTCGCAAACGAGGATAGATGTAGATGTCTATGGGCCGCAGCAACCACTTACAATCAGGTGGACTGTGTGCTCGTTTGTCACCCTTATCCTATAAAAAAAATCCAGCAGGTACATTCTCGCACAAAAATAATAGAGAACGAGTGCTACGAAAATAAAACTGACCCAAGTCGTGCCGGCATTTTTTCGAAATATTTTAGTTTTTGGACATGCAACAATGTTCATCAAACAAAATGTTCTTACAATGATCTTCTTCACCGCGTAGCACTTGGTATATCAGTATATATGTAGTTAAAATTTTTGTTGGTATGGCCGAAGGAAATAGAACTCGGGTCGTCCCGCGGTAATATGAAATCGAGCGTCCAGTAATTAAGCTTTCACTATTATTTGCCATATCTTAATATTAAATGTACTTATTTTTTTTAAATAAGTATTTGCCATAGTCGCTCCGCTTGGCAGGCTACACTATTTTTTGCCATATTTTAATATTAAATGTACTTATTTATTTATTTTTATTTTAAAAACTTTATTGAGTCCCTTTAGAAAAAAAGGAAACAACGGGATGTAGGTTAAGTGGGTAATAGGTTTAGGTTTTTGAGTTTTATTATCTGTAACCAAGGAAAAAAAAATTAAGAGGAATATTTTTGCTGCTTTGAGTCATTATTAAAAGTCAGTTTTTTTAAAAAGTAGTAATAAATAATAAAATAAATATATAAATAAAATAGTAGTAAAATGTCTTACTACTACTAACTGTTTCATTTCGCTTTGTCACCTTTTACGAAATAAACGGGATAATATGGGGTACTGAATTATCTTGCGTCCCCAATTCGTTAGAAGGGGCGAGCATACAATAATGACGGATATATTGCTCGATTTAATGCTTGCTAAAGCGCTTAAATCGATGATCCCAACAAGAAAAGTTAATAAAAAGGGGAAGAGTTAATACTTATGTGCGTCAGTACTCTGTTATCAATCAATATATAAATAAAATTAAAACATGAATTACCATTTTTAACATTTAATTTGTCATATATATCCTGGCTTATCTTCGAAATGGCTAAATCTAAGTAATGAAACTGAAAGATCAAAGAGAAATGCCAGGAGTGATCCAAGCTATTGTTATCCAAAAAACTTTGAAGACTTTTTTGAGAAATCTAAAAATTGATAAAATAAATGATCTTTGAATTTAAACAACGCCACATTAATAGATCTCAGCCAGGCGAAACCGAGGCAGCGCTAGTCGAAATAAATAAATAAAATTGAAGTGACTGTTTGTAATATCAAAATAACAGTTTTTATCAAATGCATGTGAAAGTATTTACGGTATTTCAAACAAAAATACAATGTCTATCTGTTTGTTCCGGCTAATCTCCGAAATGGCTTGACCGATTTTGACTGGACTTTCACTGGCAGATAGTTAATGTTATAAGGAGTAACTAAGGCTACTTTTATTTTAGAAAGAGGTTTAGGGTTCCGCGCAAAGAAATTAAAACCTAATTACACACGGGCGAAGTCGCGGGGTACAGCTAGTAGAAAATAAAAGATTTTGGTGGTGTCAGTATTTTTTACCAATTGCAGTGTTGTGAGATTAATAAAATCAGTTAGGTTAACATTTCGGTCACATTTGTCTAAAACACCCATGTATTCCCAAACACTGCTCGAGTGATAAGATCGGTAGGCTAGTAGAGCCGCGGGCACAACTACTATATAAATGTGCACGAAAAAGAAAAATGTATGTCTTTGCGCAAATGTCGACACCAGATTTTCGTGATAGATTCTAATCTATGATGAATTTACGTCACCGTAGCGCAGTGGTCAAATGTTTGGCTGCGGCGCTGCGGTCCGTAAGTTCGGATTTGAAAAAGAATATTATAACAATTATTTTTAAGTTTTACTATTTGTAAAGCTTAAATATAATCGTCGGTAGTGTATTAAAACATAATGCCGTTTGACCTGAATTTTATACTGTATTATTTTTATTGATAAAATTTCATATCATCATATCATCATCTCAAAATAAAAAATATTTATTTGATTTCCTTGTGTTATTTATTTATCTCAAACGCCCCTAGCATATAGAAGAAAATTCTCCTGGAAATAGTGGAGACTAACGTTTTATAAAAAAAAAGAATCCGGCACATTTCAGTAGTAGTCTATTGCTCTGACCGTTCAGCCACACGGTCGGTAGTTTGACATACGCAACAAATGTGGCCATAAGCCGAAGGGAGAGAAGTCGTTAGTATATCCGCACGATATATAACGATCAGATGAGCACGATACGGTGACATCCATTTGTTGTATATAATTATGAATTCTCGAGATACGGTGAGTTAGATGAGAGATTTAGTTCAGCTCTACCCTCAAATGGAAGGCCTTTGGACTGGGTATGCCCATTAATTAAGACGTTAACAGACGTCTACATAGTTCCAAAATGTGTTGAATTAATAATAATTATTATTATTATTGGCAATTATATATTTATATTGCCTAACCAGATGAGAAAACTTTATAGATACCCCATAATAATAATAATAATAAATATTTATTTCATTTCCAATTACACATGTTTACATACAGGAACAAATATGATTAAAATTAAATAAAGTAACAATAAGTCTAACAAAAATAACATGCTATGATAAAATTAAAACTATGTGTAGCTTAATAATATAGAATCTACAAAAGAAAAATAGAAACGTCAAGTTATAATATTAGCTATCTGCCTGAACTAGGTTGAGTACCTGTGTTTCAGACATCGCTTATACAATCGGTTTAATAATGTAGGACACTAGATATTTAAATAATTATACTATATTATATAATAAATAAAATAACTAAATAACAATTTTTGTTACTTACAATTAATGCAAACTATTTTAGAATTTCTAACATCCAAGGTTTAATATTATAATACTTAAGACAGTTTTATTGTTGATGTATTATTCATTATTGCGTATTGTAAAGAATTTATAAAGTAACTCAAGGTCGTATTTGTATCGTCAGAGAAATAAACAAAGTCAAAATTAATGCTACGAATGTCATTTTCAAGGTTCGTCATATGGACTTTAGTGTAGTTGCGTATGCAGTTTTTCCTAGGTAAGGTTAATTGTAATGTTAGTAAAATTGCTTGATGATCAGTAAGCGAGGAATTAATTTACAGTCATCAACATTACATGTTTTAGCGTCAGACACAGAAAAGTTGTCTAGGTCATTGAGTAATTGATTCGGCATACTTTAGATTAAAAATAAACTAAAACTAGTGTTTAAGAGCTTAGTAAATAATATAATACGCGGCGCTCTTAGGCGCCCTCATATTCTATAGAGTTGATATATTTGTCCTCTGCGAATTTACGTGCTGGACAGCTTTCATCATCAGTTTTGTGGTCGCATTTGCTTTTAAAACGTTTACACGTCGCGTAAACGGGGGCATGCGTTTTGTTATTACATTCCTTAAAGGAATGCCCGAGCTCTCCACAGTAGTTACATGTAGGGCTAGTTTCCCGACAAAATTTGGCTGAATGACCAAACTGCTGGCAGTTGAAGCATCTTGTTACTATTGTAAAGTCTCTGACTGGGCATGAGGTCCAATTAATATATATTCGTCCCTGATTGATAAGGGCCTTTCTCATGCTAGGTGGCACTTCGACAATGTAATTACAGGTAGGAAGGTTTTTCTTAGCTGATTTATGGCTCAGTTTGACTGTTGCCAGGAAGGACTCACGCATGGCATTGGGAAATTTATCGGCAATATTTTGTTCGAAGATGCACTCGAACACTTCTTTATCCGTGAGGGCTACAGGGACACCAACAATTGCAATCCTCGGACGTCGTTTAGTCGGCTCTTCCATGGTAAGGCCAGAAGATACGTGCTTCTCAGAGTTCTTTAATTTGTCGATATCTCCTTTTGTCTCAGCGCTAATTATAACTCCCCCATTTTTGACCTTCCTCATGCTCCGGACATGAAGTTTGAGTTCTTCTGGGGATATTATTTTTTGTAAGAGGCACTTCGTGTCATCACTGGATTTGGACTTGTCCCTCGGATAAATTGCTAGGGTACTTAGATTGTTTGGGCGAATGAGGGTTGGCCACCTTTTTTGACCATGTCCGCAAAAGTGGTTCAAGAGTCCGGTTTTGATGACTCTTCGATACTATTCTTGAGTTCCTGCAGCTTTTGGGACAGGTCATGTTGGTTCTGCAGAGATACGATGGAGGTCTGGGCTTTAGTGGCATCCATTTTGAGGGACATGTACTGGACTACCAATTGTGATGTACCGTGGCTTACTTTACGACAAAGCGAGCTGATGCGCATTTTTTGATCCGAGTTAAGTTTACCTTCTGTAGCGATGGAGCATACCTCGTTAAGGCACAGGTCAATGTTTGTCATCCAATGCTGCAACTCAGTAGTTGGAATTGTTTTGATTGGTTCGCTTGAAGTGGGTGTCTGCATGACAGTGGGTGGGGTTGATGGAGGCGGAGTGCGAGTGGTCCTGGCACTCCGGTTGAAGGGACTGTTCTCCATTTTGGTATTCTAGATTAAGCTAAACATTACAACAAAATCACAAACACAAATATTACTAAAGTATGTCACAGTTACTACCGGTATTGTTATAACGAGGTCACGGCTAAGCACATACTTATTTAATAATTTTAATTACTATATGATACGTCTGTACACAATAACGTGCACTTACGAACTCCAAAATTAGATTTTAAAGTATAATAGAATTGCTTGCTATTATACTTTAAAATCGAAATGTACGTACTCCTTTCTTACGCGATGAAGCCAGGCTGCAGCTATATTATGTCTGCACGAATAGGTCGGCTCAACCTGGTTCGGATCAAGCTCTCAGAGAACACCAGCGTAAAATAGCAGCTGAATTATGTTGCATTTTTCGTAGACTTTAACAGTGGTAGAGCCACGCGGCAGCTTTTGCTGTCGCACGGATGGGCCGGCTCGAACCGGGGTGGTACCACGACCTCACAGAAAACCAGCGTGAAGTAGAGGTTTACCTCTGCGTTTCGCTTGGTGAGTGCAGGTGGCCGGAGGCCCTTTTTACTGAAAATGAGGCATTCCATCTTAGTCCTCACGGGTGACAACGCATCTACATTTTGATTTGTAAAAGAGGATAGATGTAGATGTCTATGGGCCGCAGCAACCACTTACCATCAGGTGGACTGTGTGCTCATTTGTCACCCTCATCCTATAAAAAAAAGACTGAGTGTAAAGAACCGGAGACCCTCTTTACTGGAAACAAGGCATTCCATCTTAGTCTTCAGTGGAAAAAATCTATGGTCTAGGTCTATGGGCCACAGCAGCAACTTACCAGCAGGTGGACTATGTGCTTGCATGTCACTCTTATTCTATAAAAAGATACTAGTTTACCTTTAAAAGCCACTGACAGGAACAAAATTGATGCAATTGAAATATTGCGCTGGCGAATAATGCCAAGAGTTTTATGTAGAGCTTACTAGACACATGTGACAATGTTGAGTCAACATATATCACGTGGTCTTTGATCATCCACAGACTGCTGAACACGGTTGTAGATCAATATCACTACCGATGTAACCTGGACTGTGGTACTCTGAATGACTTTCAATTTTGATAATCACCAAAGAAGTGAAGTGTTGATGAATCTGTCTTCAAATATTCCAGTTTTGGATACGACTTGTTTTATTTTATTCTGCACCGTTTTCACTTCGTCGCCGAGCTTTTAAAGCCTAACTGATGGATAATAAAATTCTGATGTTCTTGATGGCTTTCCAACCAATTCAAACTAATACCAAACTTACGAGATCAATTGTGGAGATTCGTTAAATTCGTATTGAGTCTGGCAATAGAGTCATATAAAGTGTTGACGTCAGCTTGAATATATATATTTGCAGGTCATCGGCGTAAAGATGATCAGAGCAGCTAATTTGAGTAGAGAGATTATAAATAAAAATGGAGAACAGAAGTGGAGATAATATTCCACCTTGTGGCACGCCTGTGGAGATTTGACACCAGTCAGATATTTCACGACCAATAACGAAGAAAAAAATCAGTCTACAACAGTAGAGGAGATTTCGAAGCTAGGCAAGGGGGATATCATGGTCAACCATGTTGAACGCAAGTGTCCAGGTGGAAAGCCCGATTGAGACTGAGAGAGCAAGTTATTTCTACAAATAAAGACAGACAATGTTGGTGAGCTACAGACTCAGGAAGTTTTGATAAACAGGGTAAGATAGAAATAGGTCTATAGTTGATGAGTTAAATGGGGTTTGCAATTTTTGGAAGAGGGATAATATAAGCTGTACACCAAGAAGCAGGAAAGACCCCAGACAACAAAGATAAAATTGATTATGATAGTTATGACTGGGAGGAAGTTATTGAGAACAGAAGAAATCATGACGCGATTCTCATTATCAAAGTTTTGGATTTAACAGATACAAAAGTTTTACGAAATTCGTCGACAGGACAAACGAGGATGAAAATGGTTTATGCCGAGATGTGGCCAAAGAAGTAAATTCTGAAGTCGTAGCGGACTTAATGATAGGAGATAATGGAGAACCAATTAATAAATGGGAATTAGGGTCATTAAGAGGAAAATAAATGTTATGATTTTTTCAGAGTGCTTACCAATACTAAGAGATTTGATAAGTTTCGGACGGAGAAGAGTTAGAGATATTATCATGGAAAAAGCAACGCTTCGCTTCTCTTTCCATGTGGTTCCAGCGATTACGAACCATTTTATACAAACACCAGTAGTCATCACAACTGTAGCAATTGAATTTTCTAAACACCCTGTCACGTCGAAATGCAAACTCCTCTCGTAATCCACGATGCTGGAGGTTACTTAACTCTATCAGCTCGCACTGGTCTATGGACGTCAAACAGTTTCAGGGTTAAATCAGAAAAATTCTAACTTTAACACCCGCTGAAGACGCATCATACAGCGGAGAAAAATCTACAATCGACGCATCATGTTCTAAATTAACAGGGTCCATTCTGACAAAGTTTCGTACCCAAATAGTGTCCAGCTTAGCCAGCCATCCGAAATAAAAATGGCTTGCACAGTTAAAGAAGAAGAGGAAAAAGTCTCTAAAAGATCAAAATAATATGAGAGTATGCTCTGTGCGTTAATATGGCAGACGTTGAACGAACAGTTAAAGTTTAAGTACAATCAATGAGCCTATTACAACGTTATGTGTAAAGGAATTTGGCCCTTATACTGGTAAGTATAGATTGCTGAGAAGTATTGTATTCATTTCACTTGTGAGAAATTGCACTCGCGATGAACCAGCTAGGGCGAGCCCTATAACCAGAACTAAAACATGAAAGGAACTAAAACATGAAGGAAGAAAAACTGGTAAGGGATGCAGGAAGTCTATGGATGAAAGTATCTTAGGACTATAGATAAAATCAGAATGGACTGTGCGTTCCGTATTCAGATTCCCTCATCATCATCATCATCATCATCATTACAGCCCTTCACAAGTCCACTGCTGAACATAGGCCTCCCCCAAGGAATGCCACAAAGCACGGTCCTGAGCCACCTGCATCCATCGACTTCCTGCATGTCTTACCAGGTCGTCACTCCATCTCGTGGGGGGTCGCCCTACACTTCGCCTACCGGTACGAGGCTGCCACTCAAGAACATTCCTTCCCCATCGGTTGTCGGTTCTTCGAGCTATATGGCCGGCCCACTGCCACTTCAGCTTACTAATCCGTTGGGCTATGTCGGTTACTCTGGTTCTACTGAGGATATACTCATTCCTAAGTTTATAACGCAAAGAAAGTCCGAGCATAGCCCTCTCCATAGCTCGCTGAGCGACCGTGAGCTTCCTCATACGGCCAGCAGTGAAGGACCACGTCTCAGTTCCGTAAGTCATCACTGGCAACACGCACTGGTTGTACAATCTCGTTTTAAGGTTTTGAGGTATGTCTGACGAGAAGATGTGTCGAAGCTTCCCGAAAGCTGCCCAGCCGAGTTGAATCCGTCGATTGACCTCTCGGTCGAAGTTGGACTTACCTAGTCAGACTATTTGTCCCAGGTAAACATACTCGTCAACAACTTCGAGCTTAGTGCTCCCAACAACTACCGGCATAGGTGTGACATTGACATTTAACATAATTTTTGTTTTGTCCAAGTTCATCTTAAGACCTATCCGTTGGGAGACACTATTGAGGTCATTGAGCATAGTGCTTCTTAGGTCCTCCAGCGATTCTGCCATAAGGACTATATCGTCGGCAAATCGAAGGTGAGTGATGTACTCGCCATTGATGATAGTACCGTATCCTTTCCAGTTCAGAAGCTTGAAAACGCCTTCCAATGCAGCAGTGAAGAGTTTCGGGGATATAACATCACCCTGTCTTACACCTCTCTGCAATTGGATAGGTTTCGTACTCTGGTTCTGTACTCAAATAGCCATCGTAGCTCTACTGTACAAGCACTTCAAAACTTCAATATACCGACAGTCAACTTGGCACCGCTAAAGGAACTGCAGCACCGCACAAATTTCGACGGAATCAAAGGCTTTCTCATAGTCCACATACGCCAGACATAGTGGCAAATTGTACTCTTCGGACTTCTGTACAATTTGCCATAGGGTATGTATGTGGTCTATGGTGCTAAAGCCCTTTCGGAAACCGGCTTGTTCGGGAGGCGGAAGTCGTCAAGTCTGCGCGCGAGACGATTCGTAATGACTCTCGAAAACAGCACGTAGACGCGGCTCAGAAGGGAAATCGGTCTGTAGTTCTTCAAGAGAGAGTTGTCACCTTTCTTGAAGAATAAGACCACCGCACTTCTACTCCACGCCTCTGGTGGAATGCCACCATGGAGGACGGAATTAAAGAGCTTCTGAAGGACTTCAAGTACCGGTCTTCCACCCGCTTTCAGAAGCTCCGCTGTAATTCCATCCTCGCCTGAGCCTTGCCGTTTTTAAGGTTCACGCTCAGACTGACGTCCGGGAAATCTTCGGAATAGTGTCGGATAAGACTCGCTCTTGGATCGTTACTCACACATGCGTGTGGCTCCAACGATGACGTGTACAACTGCCCATAGAACCTCTCAATCTCACTTAAAATCTCAGGTGTCCCGGAAACGATGCTGCTACATTCGGTCTTCAGCTTTGACAGTTGGCTCTTTCTGGCACATAGATCTCTGGCAAAGACTTTGGAGCCTTGGTTCCGCTCGATTTCTTCTTCAATACAAGCTGTATTGAAGTTGCGTAAGTCCCGCCGCATGCATTTGGAGATCTGTCTGTTAAGTTGCCTGTATGCTGTCAAATCTGATGAAGAATGTAGCTTCATCTCCCGTCTAAGAGCCATGAGGTTAAGAGTGTGATCGGAGAGTTTTTGTGTTCTTCTGCGGCGGGTCTTGCAGAACTTAGCTTCGACCGCATGGACAGTTTCCACGAGCTTGTCATTCATATCGTCCACTTCATTGCAGTCTTCTAGGCACTGAAAACGGTTTTGTAACTCGAGCTGAAAGGTTTCGGGACTCTGGAACAGAGCACGAGGGGGACGGAGCGTTGACTTCATTAGACGAGACCTCTCCAAGTTAACGTTTAGGTTCAGTGTGCCTCTAACCATTCGGTGATCGCTACCAGTTTTCACCCTCGCGATCACGGAGACATCACTGAACAGTTGTTGTCTGGTCGTTATAATGAAGTCAATCTCATTTTTTGTCGAACTGTCGTGGCTGGACCAGGTCCACTTCCTGTAGGGCCGCTTCTGGAAGAAAGAGTTCATTATAAAGAGTTCCTCTTTCTCCATGTAGTCGGCCAGCTGCTGGCCTCTTGGGTTCCGTTGCCCTATTCCAAATTTCCCTACTGTCAGCTCACCGTTCTCTCTTGTGCCTAGTTTTGCATTGAAGTCTCCCATTAACAACGTATATTGGGTTTTGGAGGAATGCATGGCTCTAGAGATATCCTCATACATTTCCTCCACCTCCTCATCGGGGTGTGCCGAGGTTACGCACCAGTAAACCTGTATGACCTTTAGCAAATACCGTTTGGTGATTCTGAGTATAAGGTACGCAACCCTCGTCGACACACTCTCAATCTTTACAACGTTGTTAACTAGAGACTTGTGGACGATAAATCCAACCCAAGGAGGTCCTTGGGACAGATGGTCGCCCTCCCGGTGATAGAGCAAGTTGCCGGATTCAAGGATTACCTTGTCCTCCCCCTCTCTTCGGACTTCGGATAATCCTATAATATGCCAGCGCAACTTGTCTATCTCTTCTTCCAGCTCCACGATCTTCTCATCAGTCCTCAGGGTGCGTGCGTTGTACGTTGCCAGGTCGAGTCGTCTAAGGTGGCATCCGAACCTCCACCGGAGATTCTTAGCAACCCCCGCCCCGCCGTTACCATGGTCGCCACCGTAGCCAGGAATAGCGGGGCCGCTGGGGACTGGGGGCCGTCTGTTTGTTGCTCTATTCATTGGGGGGTATTTGCCATAGTTGCCACGCTTGGCGAGTGGGTTGGCAACCCCGATTTTTTTATTGTATTTTTGGCTATTATCAGGAAGATGCTGCTGCTCATCTCCTGCCTTTTTCCCTTTGTCGCCTTTTACGACACCCACGGGAGGATATGGGGTAGTGGATATTCTTGACCGCCACTACACGGCTAGTGAGTGCAGTGAATACAGACCGAAAATTGCGAGAGACTCAAAGCGAATGCAGCAGCAGCAGTGGTCTCTTTCTAGAAGTCTGATTGGTGAATCAGGATTGCAGGAAAGAGACATGTATTGGTCGCACAGTCGCTTTGTCTCTTTCTAGAGAATGGTCACTTTTGTGAGGCTAACGCTCAGTATATTCTATACGTCTATGGTCAGAACCGTACTTGATAGCATTATTTGGGAAAGGTCTATGTTTAGTTGTGGACTTCTGAGAAGGTGTAATGATGATGAAATGATCATGGATGACATATGGGCAGGCAGTCCACCGGATTGTGAGTGAATACTGTGGTCCTTAGGCACCTATATATATTTTTTATAGAATAAAGTTAAAACACGAGCACGCAATTCACGTGATGATAAGTGGGTACTTTGTCAGACATCAACATATATCCTCGATTAAGATTCAAAATGCAGGTGCGTTGTCACCCTCGAGGACTAAGATGAAATGACTGGTTTCCAGTCAAAAGGATATTCCGTTCTCCACACTCATTGTATGAAACACAGCAGCATTAAGCTGCTATTTCATGCTGGTATTCTGTGAGAGCGTGGTCCTCCCCATTCGAGTCGACCCATTTGTAATACAACGACATAGCTGCAGCGCGACTCTACCACGTATAACTACAACTATCATCGATTAAGAAACGAAATACGGATGCGTTGTTACCTCTGAAGATTATAAAGTAGGCTTTCCGATAGTCTACTAGTGTGCCATTTTATGCTAGTATTCTGAGAGCGGGGTCAATTCTAGATCGGGCGGACATTTCCTATAATAAGCATGATACAAAAATACACTTTTTGCATTTTATATCTATAAAAGAATAACGTTATAAATCACATAATTATTAATATTAATGTTCTTAGAAACTTATTAAATTTATAACACGATAAAACAATAATCAAGGTTCCATTTCAAGTAATTTATTTCATAACTTTAAGTCACGCAATAATATATTCCTATGGGTTAGCATGTTGTTGATTAAACACGTGATTCCGTCCTTGCTCATAATTAGACTATATAAATTATAATAACTAAAGGTTATAAACTTATTTGCATAGAACATTTATTATTATACATGATTATAAAATAAATAATGAAAAATAATCTGATATAATTATTTTCATACGTGTTAGGGCTATGATGCAGCTATATTATGGTTGTAGCACTAATGAAGTATCTTGTCTAATCTGTGATGAATGGGTAGGCTCGACCAGCAGCGTGTTTCGAATGGTGAGAGTAAAGAATCATAGACCCGACCAGGTGGACTATGTGCTCTTATGTCACAATTATTTATATAAATAATTCAATATAAAACATTTTGTACAACTTACTTCAACATACATTATTAAGAAAAGCTATTGGTCAAACTCAATCAAATTTATATGATAGTCTCATATAAATTTGATCAATATATACTGCTGCTGATGTAGGAGATTCGATTAAAACAAGCGCTGCATGACCACTGATTACTGTTTGATGCATTTTTAGAATAAACAAAAAGACAGCGGAAAACCCTACGGTGGTATGTAATTTGAGCTAAATGAAGTTAGCAATGAAAAGTCAGTAGAAACCTAAAAATTGTATCTAGGAATTTATAGCTAATTTGTTGCTAATTAGTTGCCAAATCCCGATTTTGTTGCTCCAACCGGTTTTGAAAAAATCGATTTACTGCTATTTTTACATTAAGATAGCACTTAAAACTTTCAATCAACCTCGCCGTAGCGGATAAAACGGGATAATTTGTTGATAATTAGTTGCTGAAATATAATGCAAAAAATGTAAAAAAAAATGAAAACTTAATGATTAAAAAAATTAAAAAAAATCAAGTTATGTTTTAATACTGATTCAGAAGTTCCAAATAAATAATAATTTTGCTGCTGATTAATAAATATACCAATAACTCCCAAACAGTCCACAACAACATAAAATCAGTCGATAAGCTGTATCAAGTAAAAAGTTACAAATAAATGGGTACGTGCTGCCTATACGGAAGACTTAAAAACAGAACAACAGTTATATTGTTGCTGTTCAGTTATGGAAGCAGCAAGTCATAAAGAGCTAGAAACAAAGTAAAATAGATCTATAAAATGCACCAAGTAATAATTTAGTAATTATTTGTTTATTATTTATTTATTGTATTAAAAAGATAGCAGATATTTTGTTGCTCGTCAACAATGGAAGTAGCAAGTCATTAAGAGCCAGCAACAAAATAACATAGATCGATAAGCTACACCAAATGATAAGTAAATATAGCATGTACACAATCAATTACTAACTATTACTTGGTGCTCCTTATCGATATATTTTATTTTGTTGCTGACTCTTTATGACTTGCTGCTTCCATAATTGACCAGTAACAAAATATCTGCCACATTTTTTTCCTAAAATTTTCATAAAAGTATAGCATGTACACAAATAATTACTAATTACCTGGTGCAGTTTATCGATCTTCTTTATTTTCTTACTGACGCTTTATGTGTTCCTTCTTCAGTTACTGACCAGCAACAAAATATCTGCTACCTTTTTCCTAAAATTTTCATAAAAATATAGCATGTACACAATTAATTACTAACTTATTACTTGGTGCTCCTTATCAGTCTATTTGATTTTGTTGCCTACTCTTTATGACTTGCTGCTTCCATGACTTACCAGCAACAAAATATCTGCTACCTTTTTCCCTAAAATTTTCATAAAAATACAGCATGTATACAATTAATTACTAACTAGTTACTTGGAGCAGCTTATCGATCTATTTTATTTTGTTGCTGACTCTTTATTACTTGCTGCTTCCATAACTAACCAGCAACAAAATATCTTCTATGTTTTTCCTAAAATTTTCTAAAAATATGGCATTTACACAAATAATTAATAACTTCTAACGTGGTGCAGCTTATCAATTGATTTTATTTTGTTGCTCGCTTTTTATGAGTTGCTGCTTTCGTTACGGTCAGTAACGCAACAAAATATCTGCTACTTTTTTCCTAAAATTTTCATAAAAATATAGCAAGTACACAATTAATTACTAACTTATTACGTGGTGCAACTTATCGATCTATTTTATATTGTTGCTGGCTCTTTATGAGTTGGTGCTTCTATTGTTGATGAGCAACAAAATATCTGCTATATTTTTTCCTAAAATTTTCATAAAAATATAGTATGTACACAAATAATTGCTAACTAATTACATGGTGTGGCTTATCGATCGATTTTAGTTTGTTGCTGGCTCTTTATGAGTTGCTGCTTCAGTTATTGACCAGTAACAAAAAATCTGCTACCTTTTTTCCTAAATTTTTCCTAAAAATATAACATGTACATAAATAATTACTAACTAATAACGTCGTGCAGCTTATCGATTGATTTGATTTTGTTGCTGACTCTTTATGAGTGCTGCTTTCGTTACTGGCCAGCAACAAAAATTCTGCTAACTTTTTTCCTAAAATTTTCACAATATAACTTGTACACAAATAATTATTAACTTATTGCTTGGTGCAGCTTATTGATCGATTTTATTTTGTTGGTGGCTCTTTGTGACTTACTGCTTCCGTTACTGAACAGCAACAAAAATTCTGCTAATTTTTTCTCAAAATTTTCACGTAAGTATAGCATGTACACAAAAAATTACTAACTAATAACTTGGTGCAGCGCATAGATCGATTTTATTTTGTTTCTACCTCTTTATGACTTGCTGCTTACATAACTGAACAGCAACAATATAACTGTTGTTCTGTTTTTAAGTCTTCCGTATAGGCAGCACGTACCCATTTATTTGTAACTTATTACTTGATACAGCTTATCGACCGATCTTATGTTGTTGTAGGCTGTTTGGGAGTTATTGGTCTATTTATTAATCAGCAGCAAAATTGTTATTAATTTGGAACTTCAGAATCAGTATTTAAACATAACTTGATTTTTATTAATTTTTTTAATTATTAATTTTTGATTTTCTTTTTAATTATTGATTTTTTTACATTTTTTTGCATTATATTTCAGCAACTAATTATCAACAAATTATCCCGTTTTATCCGCTACGGCGGGGTTGATTGAAAGTTTTTACTGCTATCTTAATGTAAAGATAGCAGTAAATCTCTTTTCTCAAAACCGGTTGGAGCAACAAAATCGCGATTTTGACTACTAATTAGCAACAAATTAGCTTCAAATTCCTAGATACAATTTTTAAGTTTCTGCTGACTTTTCACTGCTAACTTTATAGAGCTTGTAATTTGCTAGTTTGTGACAAAAAAACCGTCTCTATAGAATTAATTTTATGGCATATTTTGATAAAATAGTTTTGTTGAATATTTTGACTGTGTAATATTAGGATCAGAGTGCAGTAAAAATTCATGTAAAAACAATAACTAAGTAAAAGCTGTTTTTATTGGGATGTATTTAGATCGTCCGTGAATTTCCAACACTGTTATCGTAGATGACAGATGATGGACGGCTGACATGGTAAAACTTGTAGGAAGATAATGTATTTAGGTGGCATAGGACCGTTACATTTGTTGAGGAGGCTTATGTTTAGCATTAGACAGGTTTTAACGAAATTGGTTTGAAATTAGTACAAGCTCCGTCTTTTCTTTTCCAAACTTCATGGAACACGGCAGTGTGTCATGAAGTTTGGAAAAGAAAAGCGCGACGCACAGCCAGTAAGGAAAACACAAACCACTTCAAGGCATTTTCGAGACCTCATAAATTAAACACTGTTAGACTTAATATATACATGTATATTAAAATATGTTTAATAAAGACCACTTGGTTACCTAGATTCTCAAATTTTATGAATAAAACTATTATACTTCTAAAGTTATTAAGGTCTGAAAAGTGCCATTTCTATTCCTCACTGACTGATTCAACAAGTCACTATTCAAAATGCTATGCCGATTCGAATAACCAAGAAATTTGAATTTTGGCATCATGGTACTATATTGGGCGTATATAAAGGAAAATATTCGAAAACTACAAAAATATTACTGAAACTAACCGTACCAATAACTTTTTCAGGTACCAAGTTTTATTTCAAAATCGTTGTACATTCCTATAGATCCTAAGATTTGAGTAAATGCTATTGAGCTTGGCACTCGTTCAGATTGCAACTGTTTTATCAGCGACGTTGACATCTCCGTACGTCGTTAGCATATAATTTGTCCTCATTTTCAAATTTAATTTTTTTGATGGGTATTGTTCTACACGGTGAGTTCCAAAAAAAGGAATAAAACACCTTCAATCCATATAGATTCATACGAAAAAAAAATTTTGTCGGAAAAAGGGAACAAATCCGTCGTTTATTTCCTTCTTCCAACTGTCAAGCTTACGTCAATAGAAAATAAACTTGTATTTGCCTGTTTTTTGACAAGTTGGGTAAAGGTAAGGAGATGCCATGCTAGCGATCAACTTTGCTGCCATTTTAGTTATATCTGAGACAGAATAATGTGGAGACGTACATTTTTTTCATATTTAAGTTTAAATATGACCAGTGAAATGACAGGGGACAAACGAGTATAGGCTCACCTGATGGTAAGTGACTACCGCCGCCCATGAGAAACTGCCACTCCATGGCAATAGCAGGTGCGTTGCCGGCCTTTCAAAAAGGAGAAAGCTCTTTTCTTCTCACTCGATATTTCGACGCCAAGGATTCCGATACTGGCTGAGGCAACAAGGGGAGTGCCTTGAAACTGAGGAGATATGACAAAGGGGGTCTTTGTAGCGGTAAACGCGCAAACTTGTGTCTTCTAAGGATCAAACTGGACTAAACTTTGGTGTAACTTCCCCGTGTAGTGGCGGGTAAGAATACTCACTACCCCATATCTTCCCGTGGGCGTAGTAAAAGGCGACAGAGGGAAACTGAGGCAGAGGATGGGCAGCAGCATCTTTTTAAGAACAGCAAAACAACAATAAAAAAACTGCGGTTGCCAACCCGCTCGCCAAGCGTGGCAACTATGACAATATAACCCCCCATGAGAGTAACGAAGAAACGGCCCCCAGTCGCCGGCTGCCCCGCTATTCCTGGCTACGGTGGCGACCATGGTAACGGCGGGGCAGGGGGTGCTAACAATCTCCGATGGAGGTTCGGTTAGCACTTACGACGACTCGACCTGGCAACATATAACGCACGCACCCTAAAGACTGACGAGAAGATCGTGTAGCTGGAAGAATAGATAGACAAGTTGCGCTGATATGTCATAGGATTATCCGAAGTCCGAAGAGAGGAAGAAAGGAAGAGGGAGGACACGGTAATTCTCGAATCCGACAATTTGTTCTATCACCGGGAGGGCGACCATCTGTCCCAAGGAGGTGTCGGATTTATCGTTCACAAGTCTCTCGTTAACAACGTTGTAAAGATTGGGAGTGTGTCGACGAGGGTTGCGTACCTTATACTCAGAATCACCAAACGGTATTCGCTGAAGGTCATACAGGTTTACGCACCAACCTTGGCACACCCCGATGAGGAGGTGGAGGAAATGCATGAGGATATCTCTAGAGCCATGCATTCCTCCAAAACCCACTATACAGTGTTAATGGGAGACTTCAATGCAAAACTAGGCACAAGAGGCGAGGGTAAAAAGCAGCAGCGATCACCGAATGGTGAGAGGCACACTGAACCTAAACGTTAAATTGGAGAGGTCACGTCTAATGAAGTCAATGCTCCGTCCACCTCTTGCTCTAATCCAAGGTTTCAACCTTTCAGCTCGAGCTACAAAACCGTTTCCAGTGTCTAGAAGATTGCAATGCAGTGGACGATATGATGACAAGCTCGTGGAAACTGTCCATGCGGTCGGAGCTAAGTTTTTCAAGGCTCGCCGCAGAAGAACACAAAAACTCTCCGATCACACTCTTAATCTCATGGCTGTTAGACTGGATATGAAGCTGCAATCTTCAGTAGATTTGACAGCATACAGGCAACTGAACAGACAGATCTCCAAATGCATGCGGCGGAATTTACGCAACTTCAATACAGCTCGTATTGAAGAGGCGATTGAGCGGAACCAAGGCTCGAAAGTCTTTGCCAGAGATCTGTCTGCCAAAAAGAGCTAACTGTCAAAGCTGAAGACCGAGTGTGGCAGCGTCGTTTCCGTGACACCTGAGATTTTGAGTGAGATTGAGAGGTTCTATGGGCAGCTGTACACGTCATCGTTGGAGCCACACGCAAGTTTGAGTAACGATCCAAGAGCGAGTTTTATCCGACACTATTCCGAAGATATCTCGGACGTCAGTCTGAGCGAGATTAGAATGGCTCTCTAGCACCTTAAAAACGGCAAGGCCCCAGGCGAGGATGGAATTACAGCGGAGCTTCTGAAAGCGGGTGGAAAACCGGTACTTGAAGTCCTTCAGAGGCTCTTTAATTCCATCCTCCATGATGGCGTGACACCGGAGGCGTGGAGCAGAAGTGCTGTGCTCTTGTTGAGAGAGCGTTGTCACCTCTCTTGAAGAACTATATACCGATTTCCCTTCTGAGCCCCGTCTACGTGCTGTTTTCGAGAGTCATTACGAATCGTTTCGCGCGCAGACTTGACGACTTCCAGCCTCCCGAACAAACTAGTTTCCGAAAAGGCTTTAGCACCATAGACTACATACATACCCTTTGGCAAATTGTACAGAAGTCTGAGGAGTACAGTTTGCCACTATGTCTGGCGTATATGGACTATGAGAAAGGCTTTGATTCCGTCAAAATTTGGGCGGTGCTGCAGTCCCTTCAGCGATGCCAAGTTGACTGTCGGTATATCGAAGTGCAGAAGTGCTTATACGGTAGAGCTACGATGGCTATCCGAGTACAGTGCTCTGACTTTGCCCTGGCAATGACTCTTTTGAAGAACATCTCCGAAAATATAAATAAAATAAAAACTGTATACTTGCCCCATTAAAAGTAAAAAAGTAGCAGTCAACACACAAGTCACTGTTAAGCACAGGCCGCAGAGTTGTTTCCAAAAAAGTGTCCGCTGCGCTGATCCGCGATGACGCGGGATGACCTAAACTGAGAAACTTCTCAGATATTCAGATGTTCCTCCACCGCCGAAAAAGTGGTAAATCGACGCTCCAATTTGCAATATGGACGTATGCTACAATATATTATATTGCTTACGTACTATTAAATTTACGTTTGGATCAGTTTTATTACCGACTTTGACAAGTAAAATAAACTAAACGTAAAATAAGTGATTTTGATAATTAAAATCTTTTTCCGCAAGAGCCTGTTCATTTACATAATTATACTCATGTGAATCGTACACATTTTGCAGCCGCCAGATCCCCTGGCATTCACCGGCGAAATACTTAGGGGTCATATTAGACCACGGCATGACTTTTGGAGAGCTGTGGTAGCTCAAATGGTTAGCGCTCGCTGTAAGTTTTACAGTGCGCGAGCAACCCGAGTTCGATCCCCGCCGGCACCAATAAAATTATTAATTGCAATTTTCTGTGCTGATTTACCACGTAGTCGGTGGTTAAGGAAATCATCGTAAGGAAACCTGACAGATATGCGTCTGAGAAATAAGAACAAAATATTTCGAAGACATGTGAAGTTCAGTAAGAATATTTGATGCTGATTTGATCACTGAACAACTGAAACGTTGCACTAAAATAAATATCCTCCCCCCCCCCTCTTTTATAGCTTGCGGCTCTGAGTCCAATGTACCTATAAAGCTGCATAGGCATTATGCAGCTCTTTTTATTTAACTGCATTAACATCACAGAAACTAGAGAGGCTAGTAATATTTAAAAAATTGAATTAGAAACAAACTTTATAAAATTAAATCCAAGCCCACGCTATTGATACTTCAAGATACTTAAAGCCCGTAGATCCGATCAAAACGAGTGAGACAAAACAAACGGATAATATCAACACAAAAATGTAACCTTCGTTATCTATGACATCAAATACCTCACTCCCTCTAAATACGGGTTCTGTGAAGCGCCTGAAACGTTGGGAAATGGAATATAAATAAAATTCAACGCGATAAAATCCGTAATATAATTTTATTTAATATGTTAAAGTTACAGCCTATATACGTCCCACTGCTAAGCACAGACCTTCTCTCATTTCTGAGAGGGTTTTAGGGCAAGGAAATGTCCGCCGCGCTGCCCCAATGCGTGTTGGCGAACTTCACGTGTCTTCGAAATATTATTTTATTCTTATTTCTCAGACGTGCAGGTTTCCTCACGATGTTTTCATTCACCCCCGAGCACGTGGTAAATCAGCACTTAAAATTGCAATTAACAATTTAATTGGTGCCGGCGGGGTTTGAACCCGGATTGTTCGCGTACTGTGTGTTTAATGTGTAGTATTCGTAAGAAACCATTAATCGCTGGCATTTTAAAAATTTCCGACCCAAAGAAATAAAAAGGGCAGCTATAATACTATATAGTATCACATGAAAGTTATTAATGAGAATATTCTAAGCACATGCAACTTGTTTATAAAATATATCATACATTAGATCACTGCGTTTGTTTCCTTTTCCAAAATAATAACTTGATAGTTATAAATAAATATGTAAGGGCTAAAAGCCAAAGTGCGGATACACATAGGTTTAACCCGCTACTACTAGGTGCAGCCGATTACGGTTGGTTAAACTTAGGTGTATCATATACTATAATTTATAAATTAGATAAATGTCTGCAGTTTTGAGTAGGCCCAAGTGCCACCCTAACCTCACCTTAATCTACTGTCGCTGATATTACTTAATACTTATCTTCTTATTTTTTCAAATTTAACAGTACACCTAAATTTAACCAACTACTGCTAGCCGCACCTCGTTCCAGCCGCCTAGTACTAGGTGTAACCGCACTTCGGCTTTTAGCCGTAACATATACGTATAGGTACAACTTTCGCTGTTCGTAATATCTATTCACTTAACGTAAGTTGAAATCATTCAATAAACTCATTTTTCACGTCGTTTGCTAAAGAACGGGGATTATAAATCTTTGCTAAGATAAATTATCTATCTTCGAAATTCAAACACTTAAGAGATATCCTTGGTATTCATTGAATTTCGCAGCATATTTTATTTTAAATCATGGTCTGAAAATATTATTTTGTGTTTTATCTTTAATATAAAACGAAACTATCATAGATACGAGTATAAGTAGTTTTCATGTCAAAATACTAACTAAATTTCATAGCATAACTGGAAACGAGACATTTTTAGTCCTCGGGGGTAACAACACGCATCAGCATCTTGATTTTTGTCTAAAAGTTATTACAATTAATACATCGCCCCATTTCGTCCCGTGGGTGTCGTAAGAGGCGACTATTGGAAAAACCAGAGAAATCTAATGGCTTCAGATAGGTGGCGGTACAACCGTCTCGTTTGCCCCGGGCGTGAATACTCAGACTGGCGCGGGGCAGCGGCGTCAATGGTGCGAGACGACTTTTACTGCGATCAATCCGCCTGATATCGTGACGACTTACCGTTGTCGTGGGTCAAACGTAGTTTTGACCAGGAAGCATTTCTGACTGTAACATATTCTTATTTATTTAAACTTTTATGCACAAAAGCAAAATCGTACATATTATGGCGTACTTAATGGCTTAAGGCATTCTCTCCCAAAAGTAAACTAATAATGAGAAAAAAAGGTAACGAAGTTTGTTTATACAGACGTACACGTATAAATCTATTTAAATATATAGCAATTCAGCGGGGAAACGCAGCCAGCGTTCTTGGCACGATACTGCGGGGAGCAGGGCTGTATGATAATTAAGTTACTAGTTTTAGTTTTTTTTTAATTATAGTTGTTAATATTGTATATAAAAAAATATTGTATATTTAAATACATAATACATACATATTATATACATAATAATGAATGTAAAAGATTGATTTCCCATGTCAAAACTATCGAAGCTTCACGTTTGTTTTAATAAATATATACATAGAAATATACAAATATAAAAGAGATATTGATGTAACTGATCTTGTTTAAAGAAAAATAAATAAAATAAAACTATAATAATTACTACTATAAAACCTAACAAACTCTATAACAGTTTCAATTTCCAGACTTTACCCTTATATACGAGTGTAACATTCCTTAGAAAATCTTGCAAATTTCCAATAACAGTTAGTTTAATCTGTAAAGTGGTTAAGAACTTAAAAATACTTGTTTGTTTCAGTGCTCTTTTGAAACTTGACTTATTAACTTATTTACAAGTTGCTACAGAACTGGATTTTTATGTGGTGATTTTTTAATATCAGAATTTTTTCAAGGTTCGGTTGTTGTTTTCACTTATTTATTTTAAAAATCTGCCGTCAGATAGCATGACTTGTTTTTAGGGTGACAGCCTTAGGTTACAGACACGCCTAAATTTTACCACGTAGAAAATCTCCGAGTTCGTCTAAAACTTGTACGGCGACCTTGAGCTTGACAAATTAATAAAATATATGTATATCATCAGAATTCGTACATACGTAATGTAATTCGCAATATCGAAATAAATAAACTGTCAAAGCTATGTGTATTCGGTTGGTTTAACTCCTATAGGACTAACATATTGAGTATTTGTTTTTGTATTGATGTGACATTTAAATAGACGGAGATCAGTAGCATAAACACGCAACTGTATAGCCAAATAATGTTCTTAGATACAGCGAAACCGAACAGTTTAAATATAATTTCAATAAACAAATATTTGTATTTGTTTGACAACAATTGTTATTAACCTTTTAAATATAAATCATTTAGTCTTATTTAAGTGTGATTTTAGTCTCAGTGTACATATACAATTGAATATGTGAAAATTTGCTTTAATTTGTCGCATAACAGAATACTACCTAATAAAAAAACACAAATGAAATGATTGGTAATGTTCTTCTTAATCAGCTTGTATTTTGTTAGTCCACTGCTGAATATGGGGGCCTCATAGTGTGGAGTATTTTCTGCCGACTTCCAAAAAGGATACGGTACTCAATTCGACTGTATGTTTTTTTTTATGTGTGTTACCTCATTACTTTGTACTGGGTGAACCGATTTCGATGATTATTTTTTATATGAAAGCTGATAGTTCTCGTGTGGTCCCATATGAATTTGATCAAGGTCAGACCAATGGTTATTGAGTTATTCTTAAATAACTTATATTGAAGTCGGCTGTACAAAATTTTTAATTTTAAATTATTAATAATCGGCTACTTGACAGGCTTATTGGCAATCTCAGTACTAGACGTATAGTATCTTTGACGCTGCTCTCCGCCGTCGGTTTTCTTTTTTTATAGGATAGAGTGACCAACGAGCACACAGTCCACCTGATGGTAAGTGGTTGTTGTGGCCAATAAACATCTACATCTATCCTCAATAATGATGCGTTGTCACCCGTGAGGTCTAAGATGGAATGCCTCATTTCCAGTAAAAACGGTCTCCGGTTCTCTACACTCACCATACGAAATACAGCAGTATTAAGCTGCTATTTTGCGCTGGTATTCTGTAAGAGTGTGGTCCTTCCGCGGTCGAACCAACCCATTCGTGCTACAACTATGTAGTTAATATAGCTGCAGTCTACCACGTGGTAGAGCCATACTGTCTTATTTTACATCTGTTATATGCGAGCTTATTCCTCTGTTCATCAGCCATAAGAACTCTATGGCTTTCATTGTAGTCATTTATGACTAGATAATATGGGGTGATCAATTAGTTCACACCACCAGCACTCAGACAGACCATTACATATTACATTTACTTGATACACTATAGTCTATTAAAAGTCCGCTGTAAATATATTTTAGACGTAGTTGCTACATTTAACAGCTGGGTTGGCAAACGTAGTGTTTTCTATTTCAAGTGGTTATCAGGTGAATGTTGCTACTCATCTCCTCTTTTATTTCCCTCTGTCTCTAATGACACCAATCATGGAATTATATTAGCTAGTGGACTCTTCCAATCTACCTCTACACGACGAATCTACAACGTAGTTTTATAGAGTTATAAAACTCGAAATTTTCTGCTTGTACTTAAATTCGGTAACATTTAACTAATATTATTAAGAAATAAACATTATACATGCAAATTTCATGTCGACATATTTAGAGGTTTTATTATTGATTTGGTCATAATATGGACAGAAAAATGAAGAATACGTTTTATTTTCAGTGAATAATTAATAAAATAACTAAACAGACATCGTTATTTCATTTTTTAAAGTTATTATAACAAATTTTCAGTGATCTACACTAATAATGTTCCAATACTTTTCAACAATTCTGTAACTTTTGAGTATTCCAATGACATTAATTAAATTATGACAAATTCCATTTCTTAATTAATTAAAAGTTCATGTTATTTGAACAGAATCGAAATTGAAGTTTAAAATTAAAAGTTTCAGTTCATTGACATAAAGAAATGTTTACAAAATTAAAAAGAAATGTCACAAATAAAATGGAACTAAAGTATTACTTTCAGTTGTAAAGATAAATTAGCTCGGTCAAGTTATAGAATTTGATTACGGAAAAAAGTTCACAAAGTTTCTATCTTAGCCGCTAATCTCTCAACCTTTCTACAATCATAACAGAAAGGTTATTCGGTAAAGAAAATGACGCTATTTCAACTATGTTCGGACAGTGAAAATAACTAAATAAGTAGCTGAGACGCTTAAAAGAAGTAGTGAACGTTCAGTAATTCTATTACTTTTACTCTATCAGGAACAAATAGTTTACGTTGGTATTTCGTCGGCTTGTAGTTAAAACTATTATTTTAATATTATTATTAACTTAGATGTTTATTCTTTTTCGTTTATATCTCTTCTCTCTTTACTTTAAACACTCGTACAAACTGTGTAGTGGCGATGTAAAAATAAAATAGGCGACAAAAGGAAAATGAAACTAGAGATGAGGAGCAGCATTTTCCAGATAACAACACAAATTAATAAAAAACTGCGGTTGCCTCACCGACAGCCAACCGTAGCAACTACTGCAAAATTCACCAATGAGACAATGTATGGAGAAGATACATGTTCAGCAGTTTTAGCAGCCTTTTATATTCTGTAATGGATGGATGGATGCATTAAATACTAAACATTATTAACTAACTTCTATAATACGACAATTAAATTATTAGTACCCTAACAATCGCTGAGCCATAACTACTCGTTGTTCCCGGTGCTTTACAATACACATTTAATAAATCCTGGTTCTTTAAGTGAGTTCGCATAGTCCCTTAGAATAATAAGTCTGATTCGTTATAATATACTTTTTTATAGGATAAGGGTGACAAACGAGCACACAGTCCACCTGATGGCAAGTGGTTGCTGTGGCCCATAGACATCTACATCTATCTTCAATTACGAATCAAAATGCAGATGCGTTGTCACCCGTGAGGACTAAGATGGAATGTCTCGTTTCCAGTAAAAAGAGTCTCCGGTTCTCTACACTCACCATACGAAACACAGCAGCGTTAAGCTGCTATTTTACGCTGGTATTCTGTGAGAGCGTGGTTCATCCCCGGTCGAGCCGACCCATTCGCGCTACAACTATACTACTAATATACGAGTACATAGCTGCAGCATGGCTCTACCACGTAGAATTAAATTTATCGTGGCTGTGTCTCTAACCGTGATGAAATTCGTATACGCCTAACTGCGAAAAAATGTGGCTAATGTCAGACGACTAATTAAAGGATACCGGCGAATCACCTATGTACATCGTATTATATATTCAAGGTTATTTTGGTATTGGTATAAGCCAAACTCAAACTCAAAAACGATGGCGGACGTTCAAATGCTGTGTATGATATTGTGACATCATATGAAATATTTATACATTGTTATATTCCGGAAAGAAACAAACAGTCTTCTGTATCAAGGCAATAAATTTGAGGCAAGCAAAAAGCGTTGGCAAAAAAAACAGCATTTTTCCTCTTAATGGGTCCTGTCTGCACGATCCCACTTGATGAGCAAAAAAACTGTACATTTATCAATTCTTCAAAAATTCTATTTTTAAAAATTTCACTATAATTTAATTGACCAGTGTCTTTGAAAAAAAGGTAAAAATGAAAAAGAAGTAACATGTTATTGCATTAAAATCATAGAAATATTAAAAAGAGGAGAAGTGGCAAGGGGGCGTGTCTGTGTCCGCACGATATGATCAAAATGCTCAGGTTCTATTCAAATAGCCGTCTTTGCGTATTAGTATACTTTCAACCGTAATCGTGAAACAATATCAGAATGCAGTGTTATTCAGTGGTTTTTTGTAAAAACCGAAGCCAAAACAAAGTCTTTGTAGATCATGGAATCACTTACCATATGTAAGAACAAGTATTTTACTATTTTTATCTTTAAAATCATGAAAAACAACAAATCGTAAAATATTTTTTGCTCTTAATGCGTTATTTTTGTTTTCAAATATCACTGCAACGGTACTATTTTGTAGTAAATACATTGCTCCTTAACCACTACTTATGTATATCGCTAAGCGACTGAACAAGCAATGTAAATATGATAAAACGATATTTTATTTATGGGGATGCATCGTGTAGTACGGCCACTGTATCTTGCGATGAGTTGGTGTTGTGCTTGCGCAGATCCACTAACGTATGCTATCGACAACAATGTCGATTGGCGAATTGCTATTATAGTTTATTCTTTCAATTTGTCAACCGTTTCAGCACGGTGGGAAGACTGATGTGACATAATGGTATTTAATTATTTTGATTATTTTCACCGTTTACTACACTGAATTCGTAACTAGCGATCATAAAGTAAGTTGCTTAAATAATTAGGTTAATCCTCGGTGAAGTGTTTTGGGTTGAATTATAGTATATTATGCCTTATCTTCGTGTTAATTCCATACTTTTATGTTTTCAAAACCTTTGAATGCGTTATTATACCTAATTGACATGGTTCAGAATTCAGATAATATTATAATAGTGACTTTTGCTAAAATAAGTCAACATAATTCTCCTGGCTATTTATTTGTTATGCATGAGTGTGTGTTTGTTTTCATATATTTAACAATATCTTAACCAACCAGGGGTTTTTTAACAAAGGCTTGCCAGGTAAATGGTGAGGTTAAGAAATTGCGTAGGATATATGTAAATGATAAATAAATCATTATCGTACATTTTCAGCTTCCCAAAAGATGCTAATTTAAAAAAGAAATTGATTGATGCCACAGGAAGGCCACCAAACTGGTTCCCTACAAAAACTAGTACCATATGCCAAAATACCTACTTTTTCAATACGTTATGATAATCAAAACCAACAATACCGGATTTTTTTATTGTATTTGTTAGGTAGGTTAGGTACTTAATAATTTACGGTTAGTTACATATTGTTTATTTTTATTATATAATTTCCTGTGCATATCGCTTTTTATTTATTTTATTTTTAATTTTAGTGCAATTTTAGTATAAATGGAAGAGAATCGATAACTTTCCAATTTAGTCAATCTCTAATATATATGTAAAATAAATGGCTTTTGTTTTTAAAATGCACAGCACAACGATAGCGACTGATATTTTTATGTGAGTAAGTAGTACGGTGAATGGTAAATGCACGCTGTTTCTGTAGGGATACGGTTTATAATTGATTGTGTAGTACGTTCTAATTTATAAAATGCGGGTGTGTGCGCGACTGCGTATCTATTGCTTTTACTGATCTGCAAGTGTAGTAGTAGGCGGGTGGTAGGGGCTAACTGGAGACACCGGGTTTCGATACATTTTCAACTACCGGGCATATCTCCTTCTATTATTATTTCTATGATTAAAATAATGCTTGGCCACACCGCGAACAAAACAAAGTCATTTTCGGCGTTTGAAAAGGTGGAGCTCGTAACCTATACCGCACTCAGTCGAAACTCCGCACCGTTAGGTTTATTTTTTTTTTTCTTAAAATCAAAGATTTTTTAGAAAAAGAAATGGAGCCAAAAGATGCAGAAATTGATTCCAATCAGCATGTGAGAAACATGCCCGCAAACCAATGATCCTTATATTTTAAAATTATAATATATTTTAAAAAATGGTTTGGACGAATGAAAGTGTTCAAAATGTAACCGAAAAACTTAATTCAACTTCCATTACATTTAAATTCGTCGATTGCGAACAGATTTTGATGATTAACATTCACAAATAAAATAAATTACAAATTTTAAAATTTGAAATTATAAACCCTTTTTTTATTAAATAGGTTATACTTAAGGGGTAATCATTATAAGTGGAATTAAAATTCTTAAGGGAGGGGGGGGGGGGGGAAGGGGGGGGGAATAGGAGATAAAGTTTTTAACGTGACTATTTAGACTATGTAGACTACATTTTAGTTGTAACAACATGAGTTTGCAATATTTATTACTTATTATACCACCCAAGAGGCTCAAAAACTAAACCTTAAATGAAAAGCAAAATCCGACTTCGAAGAACTAAAAATAATTAAATAATTTCAGATCCGGTTGGGGCTTTAATTCTCCTATACATTTACATCTTAGCGCCGAATTGAGAATGTGAACTATCTAATTCTTTTTAGTTTTTTTCTTCATTGACGTTGGCTTATAAGTGTATTTTTTACAAAAGTGAGGGTAAGAAACGAAACATAGACCATCTGATGTTAAGTGAATGACATGTGCTCATTAATACCTACATTTATCCTTGATTAAGAATCAAAATGCAGATACATCTGAGGAATAAGATGAAATGCTTCGTTACGACTATAAAGGGTCTCTGGTTCTTGAGTTCAAGGATAAGGATCAATATTACTACAGGCTCTGAGGCATTCCATCTTAGTCCTCATGGGTGACTACACTGACTACACTGATGCATCTGTAGCCTTCTTTGTTCGTGTTTGTTGTCGGTTGCAGGAGTCCATGCGTTGCAGTATCCCATTACCTTTAGGTGAATTGTAAGTTCTTGTGGCATTGCAGTTAAAAAAAAATAAGCTGCTTACTATCAGGAAATTTGTGGCTGTATTAACATCATAAACATATCGTATTCAAGTATGTTATGATACAGTGGCGTAGCATGGGCTTCTAACGCCCAGAGTGGCTGAGTTGAAAAAACAGGCCCTGCCTTCATTATTATTGCAGGTATCGCGAAAATAAAAAATCGGTAAAACCGTTAGAGTATATTTTGAGAAAGGGAATAAAACAATATAAAGATTTGTATACATATAATCAGAAATTTAATTTTTAAAATTTTCGGTAATGTTTCATTAGAGAGTGTTTATAAAGAGCATTTTTTAAGATTATATAAGATTTGTTTGTGGTTGACCGTGACGCGGCGGTGCAAAGCTACCCACTATCCCATATCATCCCGTGTGTGTAGTAAGAGGCGACAGAAGAAAACAAACCAGGAGAACAGAGAGGAGAGAGAGTTAATTATCCTCCTTATAAGGCAATCTATCTAGAGGATGTATATTATTCAATATTGTGTGATAAATGATGAATAAAAAGGATATTTACCGGAATCATTTAAAGTAAAGGCTCTAAGGTTAAAGTCCCTTTGCCTGCCCCCTCTGCTACGCCGATGTTATGAGAGTATGAGAGTAAGCCTTACAAGTCAACGCAATGAGGGCATCCACGAATTTTTCTGCCACCAGGGCGGCGCCACTTTACAGTGAGGTAAAATATTTGACAGATTTCTTAGCGGGGACGATAATTTCTTAGGAAAATGTAATCTTTAAGGTTTCTTTCCGTACTATTAGTTATATTTTATATTAATTATATTAGAAATGAATAAACCAAACTATAAATATAACTAAAAGCCGTTTTTTTTTTAAAAAAGAGTTATAAAGTGCAAAAAATTAAAAATCAAACCATTAACGCATTGTGTTGTGTATTAATATAATACTCAAGATAATGATAAACTATTATTTTAAACTAATTTCTCAATTAACTGACACTGTATAACGAAAAACTTTACCTCAGTCGCAACTAGCGACATCTGGTGAGTGTAAGATTATTAGCCCTTATTAAAAGATACAGCCATTTACGTCACATATTTTGATACTTGCACTTACTCATCAAAATCTGTAGGATATTTTTCCTTTGACCTAAAATCATGACATTTGTTAAAAGCATGGTATCACGGCACAAGTATGCGAAAAAATCCAAAAACCATAAATTTGTATATTATCACAAAAATAAAATTACGATTACAAACTTACATTTTCAAGTTGATCGTGATGTATACCAATGTATGCAAAGTTAAATTTGTCCTCCGATTCGGCTTGCTAATTCATGATAGCAATATTCAGGGCTTACCTAACTTATAATTTATGAATTTCAGTAAGTCAATTATTTGGTTGAAAACTTTACTTTACATTACTGCCTACTTATATAACTGTTTACACTATTATATGCACATAATATGTTATATAAATGCAATATTGCATATTTTATTAAGATTTTGGCTTGGATGCTTGTCCTTTAAGCCATGTCTTCATATATCTCACTATCAACTGATAATAGTCCTTTATAGTATACTCCTTCACAGTATATTGATGCGTTACATTGCGTAGTTTTGCCAGGCAATTTGAGCCAGCAGACAGTTGGCGAAAGTATCTCAAGGCGCCTAAGCAGACAGACACCTTATCATGTGATTTACATCACCATCGGAGCACTTGTTTCATTGTTTCCACTAATAGCTCACATGCGCAGACATATTTTAATACACAAAATTGCACATGCACCACATTTACATATCAAAATCCACTTCAAACTATTGTTTAAACAATAATACAGAAGCAGCAATCCGCCGCCGGTCAAGTTCCCGCCAAAACTCAGAAATATTACCTGCCTTTGTCATTATACAGAATTCATGTATCGGTATCCAATATAGGCAGACCCCGTCGACGTTGAGACACTCGATTCTCTAGGTGCATAAAATGCGGAATCTACAGAGTGCGAATCCTACTCGCTTTTGTAAGGTTTTTTTTTTATAGAAGTACATAAATGACAGTGTAAGAAAATACACTATTGTATATATCGTGGGTGTATGATGGGCAGCATCTTTCTGTTAACAAAATTAATAAAAACTGCAGTTGTCAAACCGTTTGTCAAGTGTGGCAACTATGGCAAATATCGCCCCTCATTGAGGCAATCTATGGAGGGGGGGAGCCGAGTTCAGCAAGGGACTTTTGATAGAATGTAACGATAACGGTATCAATTTTTTATTGTTACGACATATTAGTGAACGTCAATTTAATCTCTGTAGAGAATAATATTAAACCGTTAAATATAGTCGTAAAGCAAAGACAATCATTTGTGTTGATTGTCAGTTAATGATTTGTTATTTAATCGAATACCGCATATTAAATAAAATTCAGGGTGTCAAACATCACTGTTAGCTTGTGACCACAGTTGCTACAAATTACTCAAAACATTGGGATTTAATATTAGAGACAGGTTAAAATAAAATTTGTTTTATTTAATTTATCTTAAGTACAGATTCACGTCTTGGAATTGAAATCCAGAACCTAGGAAAAGATTAATGTTTAAAATCAATGTAGGATTTTTAAATTAAATATAAATAACCTAGTTTGCGATAAATACGACTAGACGGTATGATGACCTGCCCTTTCCGTAAGTGTGAAAAGTAGTCGCTAGTAATAAATATACTTTTTACGTTTTTTAAAAGAAAAAAAAACTTTACTCTATTGAGTAAAGCTCATTTAAATTTAAAATGGTAGCTTAATGTTATAACCTATGGTTTTTTCAATTCAAATAAAAGAAGAGTACGGCACATACTCTTTTCGCTTCCATTTGTAATGATGATATGTATAATCTGTTCCTCGTACTATTAAATCGAATTTCAGGTGATGTATCAGAGTAAGTAGGCGTTTGGTGTTATCAGTGTTGGCAAGGACAAGAAAATAAAGAAAATTAAGGTTTTATTTTTAGTCTTTTTATTATGGTTTTTCAATATTGTTATTTGAATGTTATGTAAATAAATGATATAATAAAAAAAAATAAAGTAACAATGTTCGAGCATTATAATTTAGTTCGGATTGCCTGTAGGCACTACTCGAGCGACATCTCGCGATTGTATCTTCAGACTCTCTTGTCTCTTTTGGCGCGCTAGGTCGATGTGTACGAAATGTTCGGCGTACGCGCTCTTAATTATTAAATTATTTATGCTTAAATAAGTTTAAAAAAAACCTTCTTTTGTATAGTGTACAATCAATCATATTTGCTGCCTAAAACCACTATTTTGAAAAATATTACAAGGATAGCGGCAGATTATCGGAGGCGTATCAAGGATCACACCGCACCGCCTTTGAAAGCAGATTAGTCCTTTTGTCTTTTCGGGTTGGTTCACAGGCATTATGCCTGTGAACCGCCAGTCGATAAAATGCGGGGCCAACCTTGCTCACCACTGACTATAGCTGTTGGAGAATTGCAATACCGTGAACAACGAATAACATAAAAACATAAACATATACTATATATAACACTGTTTTATGTACATTTATAAAAGTATAATTACAACCAATATCATCTCACTGCTTAGCTAAGACCTCTCATTTCAGCGACAGTTATTGCCCAATTAGTCCGCTGCGCTGCTACAGTGTGTGTTTTATTAAATTCTTAGATCGCATTTTCATGACATAGCCGACATCAAACAAAGAATGCGTCAGATGCGTTGACACCTTTTGGGACTAAATAAAATGCCTCGTATCCTGTTATTATACTGACTCTCTATACTATTTAAAAAAGCAAGAGACGTACCTATTCGGAAGCCTAGAGAGACAATGTGTCCTACAACCAGTTAATTTTATTAGAGCGCGCGGGGGTTGAACTTAGTTTGCTCGCGTACTATGAAAGGCAAGCACTTATCCCTTCATTAATAGAATCAAGAGTTACTTTGAGGAAATCCGTTATATTAAACGTGGTAAAAATCACTTTGCCTATATCCCCACTCAATGAAAATGCGGCGGCTGACCGCTAAGTGAAATTTCATTTAGCGGTTAGCCGCCACAGTCTACTTCACCTGAGGATGTCTCGTGTTGAGGCGAAATACCTGTCGTATTATCGACGGTGGCGTGTTTTTCCTACTATAGTTACGTAGCCTCATTGGGAGTACCTGGTAACGTAGTATCAAGATCGGAAATGTAACGTAATTACGGAATGGACTATATTTCAAACTATTTGTATAGTTTTAATATGAAATTGGGTTTAAAAGTGAACAACCTGAGAATTACGGGGTAACAACCTTTATGATCTAACGCATTAGGGGATACATCAGTGAAATATTAATTAATGAGGCATTCCATCTTAGTTCTCACGGGTGACAACGCATCTACGCATCTGTATAATATATCTGTTGTAATAGAGGATAGATGTAGATGTCTATGGGCCGCAGCAACCACTTATATTCAGGTGGACTGTGTGCTCGTTTGTCACCCATATCCTATAAAAATAAGTTAAAAAAAATATTTTATGGTAGTCCTACGAGTAAAGTACAGCAGGCAGACTGAGGGTAGCGGGGGCTTAGTAGCCGTGGCTTGGTCATCCACGGTGACCTAGGCAGAATCCACATGGTTGGACCGAGGTGAAGGACCGGCCCGATGTGACCACTTCGAGTGGGCTTGGCGAGCCCACTTCGAATGTGTGTTGGTGGACTGCGGCGAGGAAGGCGCTTCTTGTGTTCTTTTGCACCTTATCAAATTCCGCCTGCTACTTTAGAGGCGCTTGATTTTCGTAATGTCACTGTAATAAGCTCTACGCTGTCTACAATCATTAATAAAATTCAAGATGCATAAGCATATTTTCAAGGGTTGTTCCCTACTAAATCAATTATTATAGTTCAGAAAAATATCTGTTTTCAGTAAGATGTCACTAAAAAGTCCTAAATGAAAACGCTTATTTGCGTCTGTGTGTTCGCTTTAAATTTAAAAGTATTTTTTTTTAAATGAACTTACAGTGCAACCTATAGTAAAGGGCCACTGTAGGCAACATCATAAGAAGGAGGCTACAGTTGCATTTTCACATCTGAGAACTGAAATGGAATGTTTAACAGTAAATTACATGTGACTTCGTATTCGCTGTCTATAAAGGTAGCGAATGCGTTTGATAAGGACTACAGATTTTAAGTCGGCGCAAGACTTTGAAATTGCTTCAGATACGAAAATAGCTACAAAGTTGCTTTGTATCAAAACATACAGGCATTATGGAAATCGAAAATAGTATGTATATTTTCCTCGTGATAAATTTAACCCTAATTTGTCTAATTATAGTAAATGATTTGCACTCCTTTGTGCCTCGGGCTGGAGTTTGCGTGTATGTCAGAGAGGACATCTGTTCTCGACGCCTCGGCAGTCTTGAAGGTTCGGACCTGTCCATCCTTTGGCTACGCGTAGACAGCGACTACCATTTGCGCGTCTACGGGTGCCTCTATAGGTCCCATAGCGGTAATGCCGAAACAGACCGACTCATCGACCACGTCCAAATGGCTACAGATTCCTTGCTACAACAGGTCCCATCCGCAGAGATCGTGATCCTTGGCGATTTTAACGCCCACCATGCCGAATGGCTCGGTTCACGTTTCACCGATCATGCGGGGAGATCTGTTTATGACTTTGCCTTGGCATATGGTCTGACACAACTGGTTACTTCGCCTACGCGGATTCCAGATGTGGAGGATCATACACCTTCCCTGTTGGACCTTCTGCTGACCTCTCATCCGGACGGATATCAGGTTTCCGTCGATGCCCCTCTCGGCTCTTCGGACCACTGTTTGATCCGGAGTATGGTGCCACTCACGCTCCCTTCGCGGTTGCGTTCTGCAGGTTGCCGCCGTGTTTGGCATTACAGGTCGGCGGATTGGGACGGAATGCGGTCTTTCTTTGCATCCTACCCATGGGGGCGGGTTTGCTTCTCGCCGGATGATCCCAGCGCTGTTGCTGACTCTGTCACTGATGTGGTGCTACAGGGAATGGAACTATTTATTCCATCATCTGTGGTACCCATCGGAGGCAGATCTCAGCCTTGGTTTGGTCGCTCCTGTAAAACTGCATTACGCAGTAAGCAGGAGTGTTATCAAGCCTGGGCTGCAGCTTCGGCGACTCGGGATGTAAACACCAGCACACTTAAAAAGAAGTATAACTTCGCCTCCAGGTCCTTCAAAAGAGTTATTGCCAAGGCAAAGTCAGAGCACATAGGCAGAATTGGCGAGAAACTAGTTCGCCTTCCTTCGGGAACCCGTGCATTCTGGTCTCTCGCCAAGGCTGTCCAAGGGAATTTCTGTAAGCCATCACTACCATCTCTGCACAGGGAGGACGACTCACTGGCCCATGACGCAAAAGACAAAGCCGACCTTTTAGGCTCCCTTTTTGCGTCCAACTCGACTCTTGATGACGGGGGGAAAACACCGCCGACCATCCCGCGGTGTGAGTGCTCTATGCCGGATGTGCTGTTCTCACAGCGCTCGGTTCGCAAAGCACTTCTCTCCCTGGACATCCAGAAGTCGAGTGGGCCTGACGGAATCCCCCCAATTGTGCTGAGGACGTGTGCTCCGGAGTTGGCACCGGTCCTAACGCGTCTTTTTCGGTACTCCTACTCCCAAGGCGTAGTCCCGAATTCATGGAAGACAGCTTTTGTCCACCCGATCCCTAAAAAAGGCGACCGCTCAGACCCGTCCAACTATAGGCCTATCGCGATCACCTCCTTGTTCTCCAAAATAATGGAATCCATTATCAACTGCCAGCTCATCCGGTACCTTGAGGATCACCAGCTGATTGGTGACCGCCAATACGGTTTTCGTGGGGGTCGATCAGCTGGTGATCTTCTGGTCTACCTGACCCATAGATGGGCGGAGGCAGTAGAGTCCAAGGGGGAGGCGTTGGCCGTTAGTCTGGACATTGCGAAGGCCTTCGATCGGGTTTGGCACAAAGCGCTTCTCTCGAAGCTCCCTTCCTATGGGCTTCCCGAGAAATTGTGCAATTGGATCACCAGCTTCCTTGCAGATCGGAGCATCAAGGTTGTTGTAGACGGTGCATGTTCTGACTACAAGCCTATTAACGCTGGTGTTCCACAAGGCTGTGTGCTATCACCAACGCTGTTTCTTCTGCATATCAATGATATGTTGCTAACTGGTAACATTCATTGCTATGCGGATGACAGCACTGGTGATGCTCTATACACCGGCCGTGCTAATATTTCTCGGGAAAACGTCTCCGAGTACCGGAACAAACTTGTGTCTGAAGTCGAGTCTTTGCTGGACAAAGTCTCGAACTTGGGGCGACTAAATCTAGTCCAGTTTAATCCTCAGAAGACACAAGTTTGCGCGTTTACCGCTAAAAAGAACCCCTTTGTCGTATCTCCTCAGTTTCAAGGCACTCCCCTGGTTGCCTCAGCCAGTATCGGAATCCTCGGCGTCGACATATCGAGTGACGTGCAGTTTCGTGGTCATTTGGAAGAGAAGGCCAAATTGGCCTCTAAAAAGCTTGGCGTGCTCAGCAGAGCGGGACAGTATTTCATGCCGGCACACCGCCTGCAACTTTACAAGGCGCAGGTTCGGCCTCACATGGAATACTGTTCCCATCTCTGGGCAGGGTCTCCCCAGTGCCAGCTCCTTCCACTTGACCGCATCCAGCGCAGAGCGGCTCGAATCGTCGACGACCGAGTTCTTTCCGATCGGCTCGACTCTTTGGCGCTGCGAAGAGATGTTGCATCTCTTTGCATTTTCTTTCGCATCTACCATGGGGAGTGCTCTGAGGAATTGTTCGGATTAATCCCAGCCGCCAAATTTCACGAACGCACATCGCGGCAGAACTCCCGATACCATCCACACCATCTGTATGATTGGCGGTCCACCACTGTGCGATTTAGAAGATGTTTTCTTCCTCGCACGACTTCCTTGTGGAATCGATTACCATCAGCGATTTTTCCGGACCGATACGACTTAGGGACCTTCAAGAAAAGAGCGTACTCCTTTTTAAAAGGCCGGCAACGCATCTGCAATTCCCTCCCTGGTGTTGCAGTTGTTCATGGGCGGCGGTAGTCACTTACCATCAGGTGAGCCGCATGCTCATTTGCCCCCTCTACTATAAAAAAAAAATGATGAAATGAAATAAAACGATGATGGCAGACAACTGAAACAGAGATACGGATTTCTCAAAATAGTCAGCTGCAGTGCAAGTGAAAGAGAAAATTTATTAAAATGTTTTGAAAATGTGCGTCAGGTGTCTATTGCCGGGGTTACTGAACGTTACTTCTACCGGAATAAAGATCTGAGTTACTCTCAAGTAGCGCCTAAATAAATTTTACATACTAAAGATTTTTTATTACAAACAAGCAACCGGTCCCACTGATGGTAAGTGGATGTTGTTGCCCATAAACATCTACATTTATCTTCAACTAGCTGTTACCCGCGGCTTCGCCCGCATGGTCACTGGGAAATTAACTATCTATTGCTTTTTGAATTGAAAGAAAACTGAGTTTTATAGATTTGTCAGAGATGCAGCCATGAAAAGGAAACTGAGCAAAATTGATTCGTCAGCCTATTTAAAGGTTTTGAAATGCAGCGTATAGGAAAGCATGAAAATAGCCTGTTTATTCCAAATGGAAATGGGATATTTTTTTAATTTAAGGAAACTGAGCATAATTATCGGTCAGGGATGCAGACTTTTGAAAAGAAACTGAGCTAAATTGATTCGTCAGAGATGCAGTTTTTTGAATTGAAAGGAAACTGAGCCAAATAAAATATCCGTCAGAGATGCAGCCTTTTGAGTTGAAAGGAAACTGAGCTTAATAGGTCCATCAGAGGTGCAGGCAGCATTTGGAATTGAAAAGAAACTGAGCTAAATAGGAAATTTTGAATTGAAAGGGAAGATCTGTGGGAATTCTGATTAATTGATTGTGGGAATTTTGGAAAAAAAAAACTGAACACAATTTTAAGACGCTACTGTACACAATGTTATATGTTTTTCCATTCGGGGAAAGAATGTGGAGATTCTAGGCATTTGCCACACGTGAACATGCTACATACAGCTGACCATGAGAGAAGCACGGTTTTTCTAAGTTGACCCCCGCTACCTGTAACGTTTGCCCTTCCGCTTTATTAATTGTCATTGCAAAACTGAGCTTAATAGGGAACTGCAACCTTTTGAATTGAAAAGAAAGATCTGTGGGAATTATAGAGATCCGTGGTATAATAACATTTTCACCTTTTCCTACGCCTGTCAAAATTGTAGCACCGATTATGTTCCGTCCAAGATGTCTCACACGCAGCCTTGTCCCGTTACATAACCGAGGAGCATCTAAATTTCGCATTACCATGACTGGGACGCCTAATTTTAATTGAAGCTTATGTGAGGACACACCTGACAACTCTAGAGAATTTAGAAACTCTACGGGATATGAAGTGCTCTATTCTGTGTCCATAACTGTGTCTTCTGACAAACACTCTGTTATTTCTCCTGCTACTTCGCTTAATATATCTGAATTTATTTTGTTAACGCTCTCATTTTTTGGTGCAATAATTGCCCTTTCACGTAACCATTTGTCTTCAGGCATGTTGTTCGTTAAATCTAAATAAACGCTCGCAACTAATTCGGAATGACTCTGTACTAAATTACAAAAATCTCTTGTTAATTTAACGCAGCCCTCAGCATCCGTTTCCAACCGCACATCGCCAATTTTTAATAGTGTGTCAGTATAGTTTCCAGCATTGATATCATTATACAAATGCACTCTCATATTCGTAGTTAAACTGAATTTTGTCACCTTGTTCCATAAAATAGACGACTTGAGGCATGCTTTAATTTCATCTGCAGGTGTGTCCTTTTGAATGATAGGTAAAGTTTGGCGAAAATCACCAGCCAGTAAAACCACCGTTCCTCCCTTTACATCCCCAATTTGTAACAGGCGCGCCTTGAATACGGTGTTTCCACTCCTTCCTAGACGTGTTCCAAGTATAATAGCGGGGGACTTCAAAATATAACAACGTTTTTGCAAAGGGGTCGGTTTGACAAAGTTGAAAGAAGGCTGCTAGTGTAGTTTTTGGCGGTGATGCAATTCTTTCTTGGATATTTCTTTCTGTGAAATATACACGCTCTCCATTTTCTAAGTGCACAGCAAGGTGATTAACTGTTGGGTGCCTTTCGTGTAAAGGGAAGCCACGGAGACGCCACGCTGCCTCGTTACTGCTCACATAACGCCCTGCTTGAAATGTCGTACTTCATTAACGGGATTTGCCTCACCTTCACTCCTGAGATTAAATATTGCTTGGTCGCTTCCTTTATTTATGTACTTACGGATATACTTGATTGCGCGGACAGAACTACATGCTTCTAAATTAATGTGGGCAGTAAGCATTTTACATAGAATGGGCGAATACGGGACAATCCAGCTGTTATCTAAGCTTTCGAACGCGAGCGAGATTTGATTGTTTCCTGCCACCATCTTCGGGAGCTCTGCGTCTGTATAAAGGGTAGTCATTGTCACTGTGCACTGTGTCTTTTAATAGCTGTTTAGAGAATTTCTTTGTACATTTTCCTTCTTTCATACATGGCGATATTGAATTTCGTGCTCCACATGCACTGTGAATCATATTTCGGACGATGGTATCATACAATTCTTTATCTTGCTCGGGATCCGGAAACTCGGCGCTTATTATGTCGTCTATTTGGCTGGGCCGCAACTTCTCTTTAAGCCATATTAGAATGTGGGCATGCGGTAATCCTTTTTTTGCCATTCAATTGAATACATGAAGCACTGCACCTCTCCGAAAATTTTCCCTTTGTTAATTACATACATTAATTTTTGTACTTTAAATCTAAATACTCTAGCAACTAAATCGTGTCTGTCAGTACTTTTTTGGCCCGGCATTAGCTCCTCGGCTATTTCTTTCCATGTGGGATTGCAAGTAAAAGTAACAAAAAGATCAGGTCTTCCGTAAGTTCGTACATAGGCGAATGCGTCTTGTGTGTACTCATGTAGGTAGCGGGGACTGTTAACGAATGATGAGCACAGAATTACCATTTTACCTAAATCTCTGGGTTTACATTGACGTCGTTAGAAAGCGCATCTGGTAAATGTATATAATTCTCAACGCGCAGCTTTTTTTGATTTAAAGATATATAACAGAGACGTTCACTTTCTACCTTCACATACATGTCTACCAAAAATTGGTTAAATAATTGTCTACACCGGGCTAAGAGGTTAAAATCATTTTCTCGCAGCATCATATGATACGCATAAAATCCATACATGATACTTTTTTGTTCGGCGTAGGCTCCTTTGTGACCGGGTTAATGAGTGGAATTTGAAAATTATAACCCACTTGTCCTTTGCAATAAGTCAATGGGTATTGCAGAGCGTCATAAAACTTGTGTGTATCGTCTACCCGTTGCAACGTATCATCACGTGCTCGGAGGACAATGTCTCGTGAAGAAAATTGATCACCACTAATTACGGCTGCTATTTCGTTTATCAAAGGCGCATTGTAGCGCCGTTCATGCTCTCCTCGAGGGGTCCGATCTGCGTGAATGACGACTTTATAATCCTCTTCAGGTAGGTTATCTAAAGCAATTTTAAATGTTTTTACTAAAATGTTAAGTTCATGCAAGAATCTTCGAATTTTGAACACTATGTCTCTCTCAACTCCCTGGATAAATTGGCAGCGACGGTCTGCCTCAATTTCTTCGTCACCCATAAAATATACTTGTAAAAATTTATGCTGTTCGTTTTCAGCTGAAAAAAGTGAACCTATTCTATGATAAATTTGCCCTTGCAACGTAAATGTAGGCGAAAATCCCGGCATTATTATTTCCCGGTCAACTCCGAAGGACGTCATTTGAAAGCATGAGTTATATTTCCGGATCCTGTTTAAAAAGAGCCATGACTCATTAGCATCATATGAAAAGAGAGTTTTCAAATGTTCTTCTGGTTCCCAAAGTAAAGGAAAGGAAACACAACAACACACACAAGGGAAGGAAAGGAACAGCACATGCCTGCGGTCTCATCTTTCCATTTTAAAGCACTACAAAATCGACACGCCTTGTCCATCAGTCCGATAACAACTAACCTGTGATTTTTATAATCAATCAACGGATCATAATTGAATGCTGCGTCATTAAAAACCGACCAACTGTTTCTTTGAAAATTTTGTCGACGTTCAGCTTGGAGCTGTGCATTTGCATCTCTTCGCGCCTCTCTCTGTTCTGGTGTTTCAGATGCCCTTATAGTAGATTGACGTTAAGCTTGCTCAATGAGTCTGTGTTGAGTTTTATGAGGTGTTTCCGCGGCTCTTAAAGCGGCCTGACGTTCCGCTTGTTCGAGTAGCCTTTGCTGACTTTGAGCAGGTGTTTCAGTAGCTCCTAAAGTAGATTGACGCTCTGCCTGTTCAAGACGCCTTTGCTGACTTTGATCAGGTGTTTCAGTAGCTCTTAAAGTAGCTTGACGCTCTGCCTGTTCAAGACGCCTTTGCTGACTTTGAGCAGGTGTTTCAGTAGCTCTTAAAGTAGCTTGACGCTCTGCCTGTTCAAGACGCCTTTGCTGACTTTAAGAAGGTGTTTCAGAAGCTCTTAAAGTAGCTTGACGCTATGCCTGTTCAAGACGCCTTTCCTGATTTTGAGAAGGTGTTTCGGAAGCTCTTAAAGCAGCCTGACGCTCTGTCTGTTCAAGACGCCTTTTCTGACGTTGAGAAGGTGTCTCAGATGCTCTAAAAGCAGCCTGAGGCTCTGCTTGTTCTTGCCTTCTCAGTTCAGCATCTTCTAAAGATTCTAGCGATCGAGCTAATGTTTTCGCTTGTCTTTGAGAAGATACTCTTGAAAGGCTGGACTTACGTTTGCGAAGCATTATGAAGTAACAAAAAACCTATTTATAAAAAACGTTAAAATACTGAAAAGGAATAAAATTTCCTTTTAAATATTTTTTTAAAAGCAGATCCAAAATATCTAAAAGGAATAAATATTCCTTTTAAATTTAATTTTAATTTTAAATTTATTATTTAAAATCAAAACAACAAAACCAATTCAAGACACAACACGAATCCGAAAACGATAGCCAAAATAAAATCGAATCAACTTAAACCATATCACAAAACAAATCGCAGAAAACCGAAATCGAAAGCAGTAGTCAATATAAATATAAACAACAAAAAAAGAAGTAAGTGTATAGGTACCGTATACACTATCTATACTATTAATATTCCATTGAAATATTGTTAAACAACCTAAACCAACGAAAACCAATTCACGATTCTAAATAAACAAAATCCAAAATCAAAGCCAGAGTCTAAATATGTATTAAGGAATACCAACCAAATCAACAAAACCGATCTAAGAAAATACACAAATCCGAAAATATAAATTCACTCAACCTTAACCAAATCACAAAGCAAATAACAAACAACCGAAATCGAAAGCAGGTAGTCGAATTAGCTACGAAATAGAAACAATTTAAGCGTATAGGTACCGTATGCACTATAAGTTGACGCGCGGCTCAACGGCGGGAGTTAAGTACATGTCAGGAAACATTTCGTTACCGCGTTTTAAAAACCTAGTAACGACATCTAGCGGAATCAATTTAAACTATGTATACGTTAGTTAATAAGAACTCTCAAAAAATTTTTTTCTTGTAATTTTGTACAATTTTTCTTATTTTAATACCGATTCAATCATAACCACATATAAGAACTGTATTCATTTCCGTTCAATAAATATTATTAAGGCTTATTAATAAGGCTTACTAAGAACTGTTTCTATCACAGTTAAGTAATAGTTAAGGTTGAAAGCGTGACAGGTGGTGATAGTATTTCTGGTCCATACTTATTATCACGCCTGTAACCCTTGCGGGGTAGGCAGAGCATCAACAGATTACTTAATATCGTCTGCGAGGTTATCGCCTATTCTGTGAATTACAATTACAATTATCGCTCTCTTCCCGGTCCTGTGTGGAAAAATACTACTTAATTTAAAAAAAAGACATAATAATCTAGATATTCTGACTTTCTGTGTTCGTTCATCGTACCGTCGTCCGTCTTGTAGAGTCACGGTGGCGCCACCTAGCTAAATTTAATTTTGCAACATATTCGATTTTCCCACGGGAATAATATGTTTTTCCGCTGAAAAAAGTAGCCTATGTCACTCTACAGCCACCGAACTATCCCCATACAAAATATCATGCCATGCCGACGGTCTGTTGCGACGTGAAAGAAGGACAAACAAACACACTTTCGCATTTATAATATTACTAGTATGGATTAAGAATAAAATGCAGATGGTTGTCACTCTTGAGGACTAAGATGGAATGCCTCATTTTTCTACACTCATATTGTCTACACTCACCATATGAAACATAGTACTATTAAGCTGCTATTTTATGCTGGTATTCTCTCCTGGTCCTTCTCCAGTTGAGTTGACCTATTTGTGCTACAACCATAATATAGCTGCAGCGTGGCTCTACCACGTAAAATAGTGAAACTATTTTAAATAATTTTATCGTTATTTAAAATGAAATGTAGATAGCGCTTAACGTTACTTGATACGGAAACACGATTAAATCCACTGAGTGTCGGAGAAACTCGCATCGAACAAAGCTATTTCCGTCACTAATTGTTGCTCCATTGAGTTTTGTTGGCTTCATTAGTGTTCAAGTGTAATTATAACTGAAAATATTGTAAAATTGTTATTTTATATATTCCAAGCACTGAAAGATTAAATTATTAAACTTTTAATGAAATGGAATCGTCTTTAAAAAACTAAAAAGAAAAGTTTAATTTCTACATTATTTAGCAAAAATAAAGCAAAGTTCATCGAAGAATTAAGCTCTGAATTCAGAAGCTATTAAATCAGCTTTGGGATGGAATTTTTCATCAAATTTTAATGGAACCAAAATTGTAGGACAGTTGTTTTCATTTGAAATATAATTAATCTGTGAAGTTAAGCACGTAATATAAAAAATACAGTCAAATCAAACACCTCCTTCCTTTCCGATCGGTTTTCGTAAGTTGGTAGAAAATAAATTCAGAGTTTACAATACACAGTTTGTAAAATTATGATTTTTTTTATTTAAAGTCAATTCTATTATTTACTCCGGTTCAGAAAATACCTCTGTCCTGGGAAGAGTCAACAAAAAACACAGCAAGTTTTGTTTAATATGAAATTTTTCAATAATAATGAATAAATAAACAAATAATTTTTTGCTAATATGGGATCAAAGCAGAGGTGCTCGTATAGTGAAATTTAGGGCAGGCGCTTAACCACTGGGCTACTAGAGCTATTTCGCTAAGATGTTTAAGTGTCACTTAAGGACAAGTCCATGGAAAAGAATTGCAAAAAACTAAGCACGGAAATATGTATAGTTCTCATTCTGGGATATCGGTTTAACCACGGCGTTAGGTTCTTTTTAGTGTTTATTTACATTTTAATACCCAAAAAACGCGTTATTAAGAAATTTTTAGGTATGTACTTACACTTACATTGATTAGAGGCGGAAGAAATGGTTTCTTCCTTCCAACGAATTTAACAACTTTCTTAAGGAAGTTGAAGTTCTGCCATTAATAATACTTTACGGATTATTTATAAATACTATTGTAAAACAAATAATTCATATTTTTTATTGTTTAAAAATATGTTAGAAAATAATAATCCTTTCTCTTCATAATTATTAAATAGTGGTATGTAGAGATAAATACATGCATTTAATTTTTATTAATTTTCGTATTTTTCTGTTTATTAAGGGTTTTTTGTGTATACTCTATTGTTAAATTTACAGTGAACGCTTAGACCCTTAGGCCCCACGGCTTAAGTGTACTAAATTTTTATTTTCACAGTCCCCTTTTGCTTTTGATAGGTCCTTTTGGGCAGAAAACAGACTGATGTCCGCTTCCCCGTCCTTAATTTTTAGAATTCCGCAGTTACTTAACAAGGAACTGTGAAATAAAATCTTAAAAAACATTTTTATTTCAGGTACTTCTCATGCAAGTAAATGGAGGATGATTTTATCCCCGTCTATTCCATCATGTGTTGTATCATTGGATAGGTCTTTCAAAAACACTGGGAGTGTGGAACAACATCTTTTCGATTCAGGGGTCCGTTTGCGAAATATTTAGCTTTAAAGTGCTATTTTTCATTATAGTCATGTGTCTCCCTCTTCTACCAACTAAACCGCTATTGCTGGAAATATGTAATGTATACTCGATAGTAGATATAATGAAGTTAAAAGGAAAACTATAATAGCAAAGTAGAAATAAGAAGTTAACGAGTAATAGTCGACCAAATTATAAAATGCACATGGATTTGTAAAAATTTCGTTACAACTCCATATAAAATGACCTAAAACTAGCTGCATTATAACTATGTAATATTATTGTAAACTGTTAACAATAAACATTTTACAATACTAAGAAAACGACTTATATGCATTAATACTATAGCTTTATTTTTTTTCGAATAGGCAGTGAGGATATTTCTTACTTACTTAATATTTTCACTTATCTTTTAGTTGGTAGTTATTGTAGGCCTCATGCAAAGTACAATCATATAACCTCGTACAGTTTCATTCATCACACTTTTGCTTTACGCGGGCGACCTCAGCATAATTTAGAGCAGTGGTGGTTTACTTGAAGGTTCGTTACGGTCATACATATATGTAGGGTTACACTGCAGTTAGAAAGTGAACTATGATCATCTTATTACTTATTTGGCATGTAAACGATTTGATGTAAATTGTATTATTTTTAAAATCGAAAAGTTTTTTAAATACCACTCCCTGTAATTCTGATTTTAAAATAAGTCCTTCAGTTACCATCTGTCTATTGGAGCCCATTTTTAATCGTTATAGCGGTCAAACCGCGAACTTACTTATTATGCTCATTATCAAGAAAGCCTACGTATTGTGTCGGGCAACTACGGATCACTACCTCTACATTGTGCGAGGCCCGACACGTACTTGGCCAGTTTTTTTAATATCTCATGCATGCAGGCTTCTTCACGATGTATTATTTTACCGCCAAGCACGTGGTAAATCAGTTCCTAAAATCATGATTAATATTTTCATTAATAATGATTGCTTATATTTACGCGAATACTACATATTTAAATGAAAATAGTTTTTACTATTGGCAGTCATGGTTGCTGTAAAGTAATCAAACAGGCAGGAATATAAAATATGTGATCTATGTATGTAATATACGTGATAAAATTCGTAAAAATTTGTATCTTTTAAATTTTCATTCGTGTTGGTTGGGATTAAGCTTGGTTTGATCGAATACTATGAAATTTTGAAGTTGGCGCTTATCTCCTGAGTCACCATGGCAGATAAAAAGAAGAAAATAATTAAAATACTTTTCAATTGAAATCTTAACTTCTTTCTCAATGTTTGTAGTTATATTGATTTCTTATATTTACTCGAACAATACACAGTACACATCGCTATTTTATTCAAATTCAGCTGTAGATTATTATAGGCTGTAATAGATGGAATGGATGGACAATTTGATATTATACTAATGTATATTCGGACTTGTAGGTTTATGCTTATAAAAAAAGAATGTGCCAATTGTGTCACTTGGCTAGCATGTCATAAAAGGGGTGGGTTATGAAATTTGTGATAGTGGGGTATGGGATATCTCGAGATCGCTTATATTTCAAGTGGTAGAGCTGTGCTACAGCTTATGGTTGTAGCACAAACGGGTTGGCTAGACAGGGAACAGGACCACGTTCTCACAGTATAAACAACGCATCTGCATTTTGATTCTTAAACGAGAGTAGATGTCTATGATCTGTGCACCCACTTACTATCAGGTGCACAGTGTGTCGTTTGTCACCCTTATTATATAAAACTGTTCTCTTTGCTCTCCCCCGGGATTACTTGCTTGACGCTATGTATAATTTACAATAAACAAATTTCGTTATATAAGTTTGTTTTGATTAAATAACTAAATAATAAATAATAGCAAGAGCAGAGAGAACAGAATAGAGAGTAGATTTTTGAACTTTATAGCACCGCTTAATGTTTAATGAAGTCTGTACGTGAGCTTTACTACGAGAGTCAGTTGCTAAAACTTGTTTTTGGTTGAATCTAATTATATTTTGGAAGTACAAGTAATAAAGTATAAATGTTTTGTTTTGTGTTTAATGACCTTTCCTCCTCAAAATAAGGGCGACAATATAGCACAGGTTAGCGTTACTCACCATACGAGGCATAGCACCAAAATGCTATTATTTGAAGACAGTATCACATGGAACGTGCATTGCAGGTGCTATGCCTGCAATTCGTTTTATCTCTCGGTCAAAAGGAGTAAGTTTTTATTGAAGGTCCCTAAATCGTAATGGTACAGGAGAATTGTAAGTACGTTTTTTGATTATTCCTCAGAGTAGTTACTAGCATATAGAGAGTCGTAAAAACAGAACAAAACCTCATGTAACTGAACTCTTTATGCATATGATGCATACATCCTATAGGATAAAAAAGACATATGAATGTCACCATCTCTCCATTTCAAGTTAGCTTTTTGATATGCCATAGACAATTCTAGTGATGGTAACTATAGAAAAGACCAACGTTATCGATATACTCGTTTTATCTATGGAAAATTCAGCATTTTAATAATATTGCTTAAAGTTTTCAATAAATATAAATTTAGGATACCAACTAAGGGAAGGCCTGCTGCGGGCGAAGTTTTCCGCTATGAAACATAAAAACGTTTGATTTAGAATCAATTGTGCTATTTTTTAATTTGGGTATATTTTGTATTCAGGTCGATCGTGCCATAAAGTTAAAATATATCGTAAAACCCACTAAGGAAAATTCTGTTTGCTAAATTTGGCAACGCTTTTTTATCACTTTTACATAAGTTAAGTGTGAGCAAAATAACACAAAATACAAATTCAAACAAAATATTTATATGCCCTTTATAAAGAAACTAAAACCAATTTAACCTTATTAAAATAACTTTAAAAATGTTTATTGTATCTTATATCTATATTATTCATTTTATTTAGTAAAATTTTTATACCTGCCACAGTTTCTCAAATCGCCCAGGGTTAACTAGTAGATAATGCCATAAAACTGACAAGAATAAGTCGGCATTTTATATCCCTCGTTATAAGGTGTGCAATAATGATGAAATAATTAAATAAAGCGGCTGCCCCGTTATTCCTGGCTACGGTAGCGACCATGGTAACGGCGTGGCAGGGGGTGCTAAGAATCTCCGGTGGAGGTTCGGTCGCCACCTAAGACGACTCGACCTGGCAACATACAACGCACGCACCCTAAGGACTGACGAGAAGATCGTGGAGCTGGAAGAAGAGATAGACAAGTTACGCTGGCATATTATAGGATTATCTGAAGTCCAAAGAAAGTGGGAGGACACGGTAATCCTCGAATCCGACAACTTGCTCTACCACCGGGAGGGCGTCCATCTGTCCCAAGGACCTCCTTGGGTCGGATTTATCGTCCACAAGTCTCTCGTTAACAACGTTGTAAAGATTGAGAGTGTGTCGACGAGGGTTGCGTGCGTACCTTATACTCAGAATCACCAAACGGTATTCGCTGGAGGTCATACAGGTTTACTGGTGCGTAACCTCGGCACACCCTGATGAGGAGGTAAAGGAAATGTATGAGAATATATCTAGAGCCATGCATTCCTCCACCACCCAATATACGGTGTTAATGGGAGACTTCAATGCAAAACCAGGCACAAGAGAGAATGGTGAGCTGAAAGTAGGGAAATTTGGAATAGGGCCACGGAACCCAAGGGGCCAGCAGCTGGCCGACTTCATGGAGAAAGAGGGATTCTTTATGATGAACTCTTTCTTCCAGAAGCGGCCCCACATGAAGTGGACCTGGTCGAGCCCCGACGGTTCGACAAAAAATGAAATTGACTTCATTATGACGACCAGACGACAACTGTTCAGTGATGTCTCCGTGATTGCGAGGGTGAAAACTGGTAGCGATCACCAAATGGTTAGAGGCACACTGAACCTAAACGTTAAGATGGAGAGGTCTCGTTAAATGAAGTCAACGCTCCGTCCCCCTCGTGCTCTAATCCAAAGTCCCGAAACCTTTCAGCTCGAGTTACAAACCGTTTTCAGTGCCTAGAAGACTGCAATGAAGTGGACGATATGAATGACAAGCCCGTGGAAACTGTCCATGCGGTCGGAGCTAAGTTCTGCAAGACCCGCTACAGAAGAACACAAAAACTCTCCGATCACACTCTCAATCTCATGGCTGTTAGACGGGAGATGAAGCTACATTCTTCAACAGATTTGACAGCATACAGGCAACTGAACAGACAGATCTCCAAATGCATACGGCGGGACTTACACAACTTCAATACAGCTTGTATTGAAAAAGCGATCGAGCGGAACCAAGGCTCCAAAGTCTTTGCCAGAGATCTGTCTGCCAGAAACAGTGGTAGAGCTAAGCGGCAGCTTTTGCTATCGCACGGATGGGCCAGCTCGAACCGGGGTGGTACCACGACCTCACAGAATACCGGCGTGAAGTAGAGGTTTACCTCTGCGTTCCGCTTGGTGAGTGCAGGTGGCCGGAGGCCCAATCCCCCCCCCCCCCCCCTCTCCATCAACATGGTAGTGGAATTGAACAGAAGACTACCCCAGGAGGGTACCAGCACCCCTGGAGAATCCCTCGCTGAGCATCCACGACCAAACCACTCCACTCCTGGGCGTGGGTGCTCAGGCTGCTCCGCGTATTCTGGGGGGGGGGGGAGGTGGTCAAAATTCCGCTCGCGACTAATACTGCTCGGGGCAAGCTGAGCAATAAGACCAAGGCGACCCCTTTCACGCTATCCGTGAATTTTTGCAATATCAGGGGACTTCATTCCAACCTTAACGCTATCCATTACCATCTAGAGACGGCGAAACCGGCCTTGCTCTTTTTAACCGAGACTCAGGTGTCCTCTCCGGCTGATACTTCATATCTCTCTTACCCGGGGTACAAATTTGAACACTCCTTTGTGCCCCGGGCTGGAGTTTGCGTAAACGTCTGGGAGGACATCTGTTTTCGACGCCTCGGCAGTCTTGAAGGTACGGACCTGTCCATCCTATGGCTGCGCGTAGACAGCGACGACCATCCCCGCGTCTACGGGTGCCTCTATAGGTCCCATAGCGATAATGCCGACACAGACCGACTCATCGACCAAGTCCAAATGGCTGCAGACTCCGTGCTACAACAGGTCCCATCCGCAGAGATCGTGATACTCGGTGATTTTAACGCCCACCACGCTGAATGGCTTGGTTCTCGTTTAACCGATCATGCGGGTAGATCTGTCTATGACTTTGCTTTGGCATATGGTCTAACACAACTGGTTACTTTGCCTACGCGGATCCCAGATGTGGAGGATCATGTACCTTCCCTGTTGGACCTTCTGCTGACCTCTCATCCGGTCGGATATCAGGTCTCCGTCGATGCCCCACTGGGCTCTTCGGACCATTGTCTGATCCGGAGTACGGTGCCACTCACGCTCCCATCGCAGTTGCGATCTGCAGCTTGCCGCCGTGTTTGGCACTATAGGTCGGCCGATTGGGACGGGATGCGGTCTTTTTTTGCATCCTAACCTTGGGGGCGGGTTTGCTTCTCGCCAGAAGATCCCAGCGTTGTTGCCGATTCTGTTGCTGATGTGGTACTTCAGGGCATGGAACTTTTTATTCCATCCTCTGTGGTACCCATCGGAGGCAGATCCCAGCCATGGTTTGGTCGCTCCTGTAAACTAGCATGACGCTATAAGCAGGAGTGCTACCAGGCCTGGGCTGACGCATCAACGTCCCGGGATGTAAACACCAGCGCTCTTAAAAAGAAGTACAATTCCGCCTCCAGGTCCTTCAAAAGTGTCATTGCCAAGGCAAAGTTAGAGCACATCGGCAGAATTGGCGAGAAACTAGTTCGCCTTCCTTCGGGAACTTGTGCATTCTGGTCTCTCGCCAAGGCTGTCCAAGGGAACTTCTGTCAGCCATCTCTTCCATCTCTGCACAGGGTGGACGACTCACTGGCCCATGACGCAAAGGAAAAAGCCGATCTGCTAGGCTCTCTTTTTGCTTCCAACTCGACTCTAAATGACGGGGAGAACACACCGCCGAACATCCCACGGTGTGAGTGCTCCATGCGGGAAGTGCTGTTTACACAGCGCTTGGTGCGTAAAGCACTCCTCTCCCTGGACGTCAACAAGTCGAGTGGGCCTGATGGAGTCCCACCTATTGTGCTGAAGACGTGTGCTCCGGAGTTGGCACCGGTTTTAACGCGTCTTTTTCGGTACTCCTACTCCCTAGGCGTAGTCCCGGACTCGTAGAAGACAGCTTTGGTGCACCCGATCCCTAAAAAAGGCGACCGCTCAGATCCGTCCAACTACAGGCCTATCGCCATTCCCTCCTTGTTCTCCAAAGTAATGGATGGATCATTAACAGCCAGCTCATGCGGTACCTTGAGGATCACCAGCTGATTAGTGACCGCCAGTACGGTTTCCGTCGACGTCACTCAGCTGGTGATCTTCTGGTCTACCTGACCCATAGATAGGCGGAGGCAGTGGAGTCCAAGGGGGAGGCGTGGGCCGTTAGTTTGGACATAGCGAAGGCTTTTGATCGGGTTTGGCATAAAGCGCTTCTTTCGAAGCTGCCTTCCTATGGGCTTCCCGAGAAATTGTGCAATTGGATCACCAGCTTTCTTGCAGATCGTAGCATCAAGGTCGTAGTAGACGGTGCATGCTCCGATTACAAGCCCATTAACGCTGGTGTTCCACAAGGCTGCGTGCTATCACCAACGCTGTTTCTTCTGCATATCAATGATATGTTGCAAACCAGTAACATTCATTGCTATGCAGACGACAGCACTGGTGATGCTTTATCCGAGCCGTGGCCGTGCCAATATTTCTCGGGAAAACGTCGCCGAGTACCGGAACAAACTTGTGTCTGAAGTCGAGACTTTGTTGAACAGAGTCTCAGACTGGGGGCGACTAAATCTAGTCCAGTTCCATCCCCAGAAGACACAAGTTTGCGCGTTTACCGCTAAAAAGATTCCCTTTGTCGTATCTCCTCAGTTTCAAGGCACTCCCCTTGTTGCCTCAGCCAGTATCGGAATCCTCGGTGTCGACATATCGAGTGACGTGCAGTTTCGTGGTCACTTGGAAGAGAAGGCCAAATTGGCCTCTAAAAAGCTTGGCGTGCTCAGCAGAGCGGGACAGTATTTCATACGGGCACACCGCTTGCAACTTTACAAGGCGCAGGTTCGGCCTCACATGGAATACTGTTCCCATCTTTGGGCAGGGCCCCCCCAGTGCCAGCTCCTTCCACTTGACCGCATCCAGCGCAGAGCGGTTCGAATCGTCGACGACCGAGTTCTTTCCGATCGGCTTGACTCACTGGCACTGCGTAGAGAGGTTGCATCTCTTTGCGTATTTTATCGCATCTACCATGGGTAGTGCTCTGAGGAATTGTTCGGACTAATTCCAGCCGCTCAATTTCGCCATCGCACATCGCGACAGAACTTGCGATACCATCCATATCATCTAGATGATTGGCGGTCAACCACTGTGCGATTCAGAAGAAGTTTTCTCCCTCGCACAACTTCCTTGTGGAATCGATTACCACCAGCAAATTTTCCGGACCGATACGACTTAGGGACCTTCAAGAAAAGAGCCTACTCCTTTTTAAAAGGCCGGCAACGCATCTGCGATTCCCCTGGTGTTGCAGTTGTTCATGGGCGGCGGTAGTCACTTACCATCAGGTGAGCCGCATGCTCGTTTGCCCCCTCTCCTATAAAAAAAAAGAAAGAGCCAACTGTCAAAGCTGAAGACCGAGTGTAGCAGCATCGTTTCCGGGGCACCTGAGATTTTGAGTGAGATTGAGAGGTTCTATGGGAAGCTGTACACGTCATCGTTGGAGCCACACGCAAGTGTGTGTAACGATCCAAGAGCGAGTCTTATTCGACACTATTCCGAAGATATCCCGGACGTCAGTCTGAGCGAGATTAGAATGGCTCTCCAGCACCTTAAAACCGGCAAGGCCTCAGGCGAGGATGGAATTACAGCCAAGCTTCTGAAAGCGGGTGGAAAACCGGTACTTGAAGTCCTTCATAAGCTCTTTCCGTCCTCCATGGTGGCATTACACCGGAGGCGTGGAGCAGAAGTGTGGTGTTTTTGTTCTTCAAGAAAGGTGACATCGCTCTCTTGAAGAACTACAGACCGATTTCCTTTCTGAGCCGCGTCTACGTGCTGTTTTTGAGAGTCTTTACCAATTGTCTCGCGCGCAGACTTGACGACTTCCAGCCTCCCGAACAAGCCGGTTTCCGAAAACGCTTTAGCACTAAAGACCACATACATAACCTTCGGCAAATTGTACAAAAGTCCGAGGAGTACAATTTGCCACTATGTCTGGCGTATGTGGACTATGAGAAATCCTTTGATTCCGTCGAAATTTGTGCGGTGCTGCAGTCCCTTTAGCGTTGCCAAGTTGACTGTCGGTATATTGAAGTGCTGAAGTGCTTGTACAGTAGAGCTACGATGGCTATCTGAGTACAGAACCAGAGTCCGAAACCTATCCAATTGCAGAGAGGTGTAAGACAGGGTGATGTTATATCCCCGAAATTCTTCACCGCTGCATTCGAAGACGTTTTCAAGCTTCTGGACTGGAAAGGATACGGTATTAACATCAATGGCGAGTAAATCACTCACCTTCGATTTGCCGACGATATTGTCCTTATGGTGGTTGTTGGGAGCACTAAGCTCGAAGTTGTTGAAGAGTATGTTTACTTGGGACAAATAGTCCGACTAGGGCGATGGCCGTCAGAGTCGTCCGCGGGTATCGCACGATTTCCTACGAGGCGGCTTGCGTCCTGGCCGGATCCCCGCCCTGGGACCTAGAGGCGAAAGTACTCGCGTCATTATATCGATGGCGCGAGGAAGTGCGGGCACAGGGTTTGAGGCCGGTGCAGCGGCAGATCGCGCTGCGCCGATAGGAGCTCCGTCAGGTCTTGGTGGCGGAATGGCGGCAAAGGTTTCTGCGCCCTACCGCCGGCCTCGCTACCGTCGAGGCGATCCGGCCAGTACTCGACGACTGGCTCGGGAGAAGGCACGGCTCCCTGTCGTTTAGGGTGACGCACGTGCTGTCGGGGCATGACTGCTTCGGCAAGTACCTGTGCCGCATAGACAGGGAGCCGGACGCTCGGTGCCAACACTGCGGCTATTGCGGGGAGGACACGGCGCAACCCACCGCCGTGTGTTTGTAGCTTGGGAGGAGCAGCGCCGTGTCCTCAAAAATAAAGTAGGAGGCGATCTGTCGCTGCCGGCCTTAGTGCGCAAGATGGTCGGTAGCGCAAAGTCGTGGGACGCGGTGGTGTCCTTCTGCGAGGAGGTGATGTCGCAGAAGGAAACTGCGGAACGGAAAAGGGAGATCTCGACTCCCTTCCCCAGCCGCAGAAGGCGCACTGGGCGCAGGAGAAGGGCGGACAACGCCCTTTTCCGGCCCCCATGAATGTGTCCAGGGGCGAGGGAATTGGGGAAGCCCCCGCCACCCCTTTTCGATGGACCCGAGGCGGAGGCGCGCGTGGGTGTCGGCGCGCGCCCCTGAGGCGATACACGGGGTAGTTAAACACCTCACTACCCCGTGCAGGAGACGAGGCCCGAACAGACCGGGCCAGCACTAGTGTGGGGCTGCGGAAGAATTTGGATTCCCGCGGCCCCACGCGCACGTGCAAGGAGACACCGGGGTGGTTTTAGCCGGTAAGAGTCCGGCACGCCCCTCCGCCTTTCTCCAGGCGGAGGAAGTCCATGAGGATTTCCACCCGTAAAAAAAAAAATAGTCCGACTAAGGTAAGGTAAGGTAAGGTAAGTCCAACTTCGACCGAGAGGTAAATCGACGGATTCAACTCGGCTGGGCAGCATTCGGAAAACTACGACACATCTTCTCGTCAGACATACCTCAAAACTTAAAAACGAAATTGTGAAACCAGTGCGTGTTGTCAGTTATGTTTTACGGATCTGAGATGTGGTCCTTCACTGCTGGCCGTATGAGGAAGCTCAAAGTCGCTCAGCGAGCTATGGAGATCGCTATGCTCGGGGTTTCTCTGCGTGATAAACTTAGAAATGAGGATATCCGCAGTAGAACCAGAGTAACCGACATAACCCAACGGATTAGTAAGCTGAAGTGGCAGTGGACTGGCCATATAGCTTGAAGAACCGACAACCGATGGGGAAAAAAGGTTCTTGAGAGGCAGCCTCGTACCGGTAGGCGAAGTGTAGGCCGACCCCTCCACGAGATGGAGTGACGACCTGATAAGACATGCAGGAAGTCGATGGATGCAGGTGGCTCAGGACCGTGCTTTGTGGCATTCTTTTGGTGGAGGCCTATGTTCAGCAGTGGACTTATGAAAGGCTGTAGTGATGATAATGAAATAAATTAAATACTAATTGGTTCGGCAAACATGATTCTGCCCTTTCCGGAAGTTGTGCTATGAGTTTGAATTTTTACAATATTGATTTAGGCGTTACCCTTGACAATAAGCTGGCTGTGACAAAAGATGTAAATACAATGGTACAAAAAGCTTAAAAAGTTTAAGGTTTGTTCTACGTACTTGCAAACCTTTTTCGGATATAAACTGTATCAAAAGTGCTTATAACGCTAGTAGTAATTGGTCTATCTATTATATTACGCATAAACAACAAAATTGGAGATGGGGCGGTTTAGGCTCCATTGTCGCGTCAGAGTCTCCCCTGGCCTTAAAAGTCATCATTTTAAAGCCAAGGATGCCTCTGCCGCCTGCCGCTCTGAGAGCCTCCGCCGATGGGTCGTCCAGAGAAAAGGGTACTAGGAACCCATTCTCCTCGTCCCTACTCGGTATGGTGTCCTTCATTTTGTGCGCTCAACAGCATAGCCATCTCCTTTAATAATCTTAATTATTATATTATATTCTATCCTATTCCATTTGAAGAACAGACAAGTTCTTAAGTGGCATTCTCTTTCCTGTATGTGAAATAAAGCGCGCCTCCCCACTAAATGGAGTGGTGAGCTGGTGAGAGATACAGGAAGTCGATGGATGGAGTAGGATCTGGACTGTGCATTGCGGCATTTTGTGGAGGGAGGCCAATGTTCAGCAGTGTATATGCCATGGGCTAAAATGATGATGTGCCGTAGATATGTTATGAATGCAAAACTTTTTTCATCCGCGGATATGAAATTTTTGAGGCTCACAACCGTGGCTGTGAATGCGGAACTATACTCTGCCTATCGTATAGAATAGTTTCATGAGATATAGTTATTTTAACTTCATTAACAAATGAATGTTTATTTTTTTTATTTTAGTTTGTTTGCACAACACTTACAATGTGTCATGTTATTCAATGACACTAAAATTTTATTTCTTTTTGCACCGTTTTCATCTTGTCACCAAGCGTTTCAAGCCTTGTGTCTAACTGATGACTAATAAAATTCTGTAGTTCTTGATGGGCCTACTTGCTCTTGCCAAGCAACTACTTGTGTTTGCTGAGCGGCTATTTGCTCTTGACGAGCTGCTGCCGAAGTATCATAACGCTAAGACGCCGCCCACAATCGGTAGATGTGTGAGATGTCCACGGGCAAGCCGTATTGCTACAACAAACCCTCTTACCACCGGTACAAGATGGTATGCCCAGGACATATCGGTCACATATGCCTAGAACACACCTATCCACGTTTACCGCGGTCTCGGACACGGTGAAGCAGTATACACGCTACTTTAATAAGTATTATCAAGTCTCATTTCTATCAATATAATGCTTTTACATATTTCATCCTTTCCACTTATTTGATTACCTTATATGTATATCACGTATCTTTTTTGCCGACTTCCAAAAAGGAGGCGGTACTCAATTCGAGTGTATGGTTTTTTTTTATGTGTGTTACCTCATAACTTTGTACTGGGCAAACCGATTTCGATGATTCTTTTTTTATATGAAAGCTGATAGTTCTCGTGTGGTCCCATATGAATTTGATCAAGGTCAGACCAATGGTTATTGAGTTATTCTTAAATAACCTATATTGAAGTCGCTTATATTGAAGTCGGCTGTACAAAATTTTAAATTATATATTTGTTACTTCAAGCCACAACTTTCCTATTTATAATGCTTATGCATCTAAGATACCTTCTATTTTATTATTTTTATATCATAGATTATTATCACTATGTCCTTAATATGAGACTATACTTTTGTGCAACAGTACCTCGATAGTCAGCCACCTGACCACCACATATATATGTATTACCTTGAACACAGCGGTATTAAGCTGCTTTTTCACGCTGGTATTATGTGAGAGCGTGGTCCTCCCCAGGTCGAGCCACCCCATTTGTGATACAATCATATATAGGTGCATCGTGACTCTACCACGTATAACTACTACTGTTATCGATTAAGAAACGAAATGCAGATGCGTAGTTACCTCTGAGGATTAAAATGGAATTATAAAGTAGGGGTTTCTCGGTTGTCTACTATGCAAACTACAATATTATAAGTATTCTCCGAAAGCGTGGTCAATCCCAGATCGAGCGGACATATTCGTACTGCAACCATAAGCGCTGCAGGTTGCAGGTGGTTATCAGGGTACTAATAATTAGTATGTTACAAAAATACACTTGTCTCATTTTATTTCTATAGAAGAACTACGTTAAAAATCGCATAATTATTTATATAAATGTTGTTAGAAACATAATTAAACTAATAACACGATAAAAAACAATCAAAGTTCCATTTTAAATTATTTATATACTAAGTTTAAGTCACGCAATCATTTTTCTATTGGTTAGCATGTTGTTGATAACACACGCGATTCCGTCCTTGCACAAAATTGGACTAAAATAACTTTTAATAACTAAGGGGTCTAAACTTCTTAGCATATAATATTTAATATGTATAAATGATATGGTTATAAACGATAAAATATAATTTAATATGATTATTTTCGAACGTGGTAAAAATATGCTGCAGCTATATAACGGTTGTATCACGAATGGTTTGGCGCAACCAGTAAAGACCACCGCTCGTACAGAATAGCACCGTAAAATAACAGTATTATAGGAGTTTCGTATAGTGAGTGTAGATATCTGGAAACCCGATTAAACTTCTACCCACTTACCATCTGGTGTACTGTATGCATATTTTTCATCCTTATTTTTATAAGAAAATCGGTCAAGAGTTCTTGTTTAGGATTGATTTCCACCAAAAAGTAAAAATGCGTCCCTTTAACTGTTTAATGTCAGTTTCATTTTGTTGAAATTCTTTTAAATAGATTGTGAGAGAAAACCACTTTTTTAAAGAGATAATAAAATCTTAAGGTATGTTTTGAATTATTAAAAAAAAGTTATAAGCAAAATTTTATACCATTTGCCCCACTAAGAAAAAATATAACGGTTAAAAATTATAATATGCTTAAATAGTGCTTCAAGTGTCAGTGCCTAATGCTGAAAACTACTTTTGATGTATTCTAAAATTTTAATAATAATAAATTTTAATAATACTTTCATTTAAAAAAATTGTATTATAAAATTAATTTTCTTATTATAAATAATTTAGTTATTTCCTTACAAATTTTGATGGGCACTGGCAACTCAATATAAGAAACATAAATTAAAATATTTCAAATTGTTTGGGCAAAATCCGCTTTCCGTAAGGCTAAGCGTAAAGTGCTCGCCGTAAATTTCATAGTACCTGAGCAAACGGGGCACAAATCCCGGCATCATCGATCAAATTGTTAATTTCAATTTTGAATTCTCATTTACCACTTGTTCTACGGTTATGGAAAAAATTGTGAGGAAGAGTCTGAGGAATAAAACTACTTCGAAGGAAAGTTATGTCCACCAACACACCTTGGGAGCAGTGAGGTGGTTGATTGATCAATTATCCTCTCAGAAATGGGATGTGCCCGGCAATGGGACCTATATTGACTATAACTTTACTTTGCTATGCTATTTCTGCCTTTGACATTCGTTAAAAATTATATGAAAACTGGATTAGCTGAATTTGCACTTGACAAATTAATTATCTTTTATTTACTTAAATAATACTCTAATAATATATCCGCCTTTATTCATGACACCCTCATAGATATGCTGGTAATATATTGCTCATTTAAGGGAGAATATTTATGATACTTCGCTAAGTGGGCGAGTTGGCAACCGCGTTTTTTTTTTAATTATTGTAGATTTATTATCAGGAAGATTCTACTACCTTATTCCTTTTTCAATTTCTCTCTGTTATATTGCTCTTACGCATCTCCACTATCTCATATACGAGTATATGATTAAAATGCATATTTTCATGAATAAAATTAGTTTTAAATGTTTCAAATTTGCAGCATTGTAATAATTAAAGTTATCTATTTATTATGTTTTTAATTTACAAGAAAATTCAAAAGGATGACGTGAAATGAAATAGCCACAACTTTTTTTAAATTTTTATTCGTAAATCGACTGTTTGCAGTATATGAATTCGAGTTTCAAGTTAGAAATATACATAATATATAATATCTAAATATATTTTATGTACAGATAAATAGAAAAGTAGTCGAATATAATAATCGGTCGATAGAGTTGAGCGGCGAGAGTGCAGGCAACCGGCGGGAAGCGGTGCGGACGAGGGCGCAGCTCGCCATAAAACCTTTAGAAAAATAGATAAATTGCTCAAAAACCTCAGAGTCAGTCAAGAAGATAGAAGAGAGGAGAACACATGATAGTACTGCCGGTGTAAACGCGTTCTAGACGCGTTCAAAGCCCGGCTCACGCATACTCCGTGTCCGTTGACAGGGAACGCTCAGCGGGTGAGCGCCGGCCTCCAGTTTCCGCCGCTGTTGGTTCACCAGCCTGCGCTTGCGCGTATGCAAGGCTCTTCTGATAGCTGAACAGTTGTCGCTCGAGTGAATAGTTTTCTGCCTGCAACGCAGCTATCTCTCGCCTGGAATTGCATGTTATAAAGTATTAGATCCTCTCTATCCTTACCTATTTAATTAGATCTATTTTAACAGCTACTCTTACGACACCTACGTGCTGAGTGATATTTTCACTTACGCCGTCATCACGTGGTACACTACTTTCTTCTTCTTTTTCATTAGCAAGTCAAGTCTACTGCCTCTTCCAGTTTAGAGAGGATTCGCCTTAATATTCACGACTGACAGACGGATTGACGATCGCAGCACTAAACATCTCGCACCTTTGACGCTGCGCCCCACTCGGTTTGTGTATTTTACGTCTGGGGTTAACGACATGGTTATACCGCCATCTGTCAAAAACTATGAGATATTTCTGGTATATACAATTGTTGACTTTTACATCACCCACAGGACAAAATGACGTGCTTGATTGCTTACAATAGGGTATGGTAATCTCGTTGTTAATGTAATGTAATAAATACATGTATTTACTTTATTGTACACTACAAAATATAAAAAACGTCAGATTACAGGTAAAAATCTTAAAAATAAGGTCAACTCTTAAACGATCTTATCGCTAAAGAGCGTTCTTTTCCAGACAATCTTTAGATAAAGACAAAAATTGAACTACTGGACAGTAGTGGTGATGTATATTATAATAATAACCTGATAATACCTAAATGAACTAAACCAACATATTATATTATATTAAATATGTATAACAATATATAAAAAATAAAAAAAATATTAATAACATATATAAAACCAAATAGGCTACTGTCAATTATAGCGTATTTTTGGGTAAGACAAATTGTTTGAAATACCAACCTCATTTGATGAGCATGTAAGCGACAAAGATCGTCGTAAACATGATACGTAGCCTGGAAGAGTAAGTACGTATCGCCCCATTCAAGTCGCACGCGAAGCTCGCCGCCTGCGTGTAGAAACGCGCAACCGGAGCGAGAAATATCTTCTACCCTCAGGGCTGTCTCCATCATAATACCCTCATCAGCGCTGTCTTGCGCATAGTAATGCTCAAAAGGTGCGCCTGGTAATTCATCAGCATCGGGTTCGCCAGGGGCTGGTGTCGCTCGAACTAGCCAGGCTGACCAGCTAACGTATCGCAGATGATTACGAGGCACATTATTCACGTCGCGATAGAGCATATGTAGGCGCACAGTTTCTGAGTGAGTGTCGCACCGAATCGCCCATGCTTGTTTGTCCCGATCGTAGCAAGTTGCTGCTCGACCAGCAGCCGGCACCGCCAGCTCGGCCAGAGCGCGTGCCCACACTAGCTCTACAGTCAATCGGACACCCTTATTAAGAATGCGTGAAGGAGGGCGAGGATTCCAAGGAGGGGTCCGTCCATCGGGATCGCAGACACATTCAAGTGCACCCGAATGCAATCGTCGTTCGCCTTCCCCTAAAGCGAGCGCATAACGAACACGACAGCGTTGCCCTTCTCCAGATAAACGCACTAACCGCAGTGTCAAAGGCTCCTTGTTACCACCACTCGCTGATACTGACCAATCGAAGCCGGCGAAAGCTATTGGTGGCGTGTCGAGGCGAGGAGCTCTTAACTCGCAGGAGAATAATGTGCGAACTCTTGACATCGTAAGTTCGAGCTGGAATTCCCCCCGAGCGTCCGCAAATTTAGCATTGAGCTCGGCGAGTGTGATGTAACGACCACGGCCCTGCGCTGCGCAACCAGCACTGAACCGGACTTGTTTGCCCGAGAAACCCTCATTGGCGGTAAAATGATCACGGCTAAGCAACGTGAAGGTGAAGTCCACGTAAACACGCATCCCCTCGCAAGCGCCACGCCACACCAGGTACACACCTGTTAAAGAGGAACGATGAACGGTAAAAAAGTGGTTTCCTCAAATAAAAAATCAAATTCATGGTCAAACTAAAGACCGTGTTGAATTAAGAAATGTAACGGATGAAAACCGAAGTGCGGATAAACCTAGGCTTTAAACAAGTGGTAAAGTTAAAAATTTTGTACAAACGACTTCAATTATAATTATTAAGGATAACTTAAAAACTACTGGTCAGACCTTGATCAAATTTATATGGGACCACGAGAAGCACCAGCTTTCAATTAAAAAAAGTTATGAGGTAACACACGTAAAAAATACAGTTGAAATGAGTACCTCCTTCTTTTTGAAGTCGGTTAAAAATTGCGATTAAAAATATTTTTTTGTAATTTTATTATATATCTGATATACTCAGATATTAGATACCTGTGGAGTTTTTCTCGCCGAATTTTCTCATTTGAAAATGGTAGTAGATTTAGTGGGTATAAAAAATGACATTTGACCAATGAGATTTATTTTCTTGCGAAATTATAAGATTCTTCATATCATTTCTTAAACCGCTTATCAATAGCGCGCTCCTGGCGCGCGTGCAATGAATAACCGCGCCGACCATTGCGTTCCGCGGAACGCGTTCCAAATGTTTGAAGTATATCAACTAAGAGCGCCTAGCGCGTGCGGCAGCTGTTCCAGTATTTGACAGTTTAACATGGATGTCTGTCGTGTACGAGCAGCTGCGGCTTTCATAGTTCCATGCATCTTCTCTGAGCTTTTTATTATGATAAAAACTACTTTTGCTATTCCACAGCAGTTCTTTTGAACCATATAATTTCATCAATTTACAGCAACTTTGGTTATCTATAGCTCGGAACGCAATGAACACACGAATGATGAAAACAACCATCCCAACTGGCACGCGTGCCAAGACCTAACTACTATGATACGCGGTAAAAAACCGACACCAAATGGAACGGCCCGCTCCACGTTTGAGCGTTCTAACAAACAATTCGGCGCGCGTTCCAAGGCGGTATCCATTTCACGGGGCTGGAACGCGTGCCAATGTTAGACCTCTTGGAGTGCACAATCGATACGCGACTTTATTCGCCTACATCTAGGTACATCCGATTTCAGTAAGTTAAACTTAGGTGTACTGTTAAATTTACTAACTAGTTAAATTTTACTGGGCGGACATTAATCTAATTTAAAAATATTCACCTAAACGGCCTTATTACAATAAGTTTTATATCTGGAATCCGATTTAAAAAAGAAGTCCTGCTCGAAATATGTGCACTAAAATGTATGGCCTTAGACAGCAAATATCAAGTTCCGCGGGGCTAAAAGACTTGTTCAGTCAGAAGAAGAGTCTCAAGCCATATTATAAACCTGAGACTACCAATACACCAATTTTTGTTATACAACAAAAGAAGTTTGATCAACCGCAATCAGCGGCATATAGAAGTAACCGGCTAAACTTAAGTCTGCGCTTCGGCTTTTATCCGACACAGAAATAAAAAAACATCAAACAACACTGACCTAGTGAGGCATCGGAGCGGCTGAATGCGACAGCCCATCGTTGGTGCGAGCAGCAGAAGTCCTTAGAGGTAACATCGCGGTCGGGCTCGCGCGTGGCGGATCTTGTAACCACGAAGGTGAAGACATGAGTGTCGGCGCGGTCTTTGAGCCGCGTCGCGCGGTACAGCAGCGCCATGCGGCCGCGCCGCACGACTGCGCCACACGCGCCTAGCTCTGTGCAATAACACAACTTTATTGTGATGATGATGATAGTGGTGGTTGTGGTGATGGTGATAATGATATGACAGATTGTGTGTGGTGAAAAGTTTTCGCAAAATAATGCTATATTTCCCGGCTTATAAGTCCCGGCTTCAAATACCGGGTAGGGTCGAAATCATTTTTTGAGTTCTTCTGACAAGAAATTCTCGGTATCAGACAGGAGTCAGAAAGTTGGTGTTTCACTCCCTTACTTCGAAAAGAACGTAAAGCCGTTGGTTCAACGCCTGATATTTTTCCGATCGAGACGTCTCACCGTCCCCACTTTGAGACATAACATGGGGGTCGCTTATGTTTAGCAGTGAACTGTTGACAAGCTTATATAAGCCTACCTGTAATGATGATGCACTACAGCCGTAATGCATCATGATCATTACAGCCTATCATAATTATAAATTTACAAAAAGACGCTGTTAGTCATTTTCGTTTACAAAATTACGCCATCGGGTATACATTTCTTGGAAACGATAAAAAGGAAGTGTTACCCCTGCTCATCTTGACCGTGACGCTCAAATGGACAATGGTGTTATCTCTTACCAGTCCATGGGTCCAGCGTTTTGATAGATTAATATCATCGGTTTATCGTCAAAATCTAGGGGTACAACACTTGTAGGTGAATATTTCCTACTTATAATCCATAAGATGGTCCGATGAAGGACATTGTATATTAAATCCATAAGATGACAAAATGATACCATCGTCTTAGCATCATTACTGCCCTTCACAAGTTTACCTCTGAACAAAGGCCTTCGTTATTAAGTTTTGTTTTATGTAAAGTGTTTTTGGGATCAATAAATTATTATTATAATTATTATTTAGGGGTATCTATATAGTTTTCTCATCTGGTTGGGCTGTATAAATATATAATTGTAAATGAAAATGATAAACATACATAAATATCAACAAAATAAAATAAATACATAAAAAATACATAAATAAATAAAAACCCAACCAGATGGAAGCCCTCGGCAGGGGAGACCAAACGGCCGAGGGTTAGGGGGAAAGGGAAAGAAACCGGCGGACGATGCGGGCGGTATCGAGGAGCACCGCCTTCTGCATTTGAGCTTGGAGCGGTCCGTCACGGAGTCCGAGTCGCCTCAGATGACCGAGAGGCTGACTGGGATTAACCCGTTCGCAGAGACGACTACAGGTATAATTTCGGCCGGCAATCCACCCCACATGTCGGTCACCTCGTGAGCCAGGTCCAGATATTTAGTCAGTTTATCTGTTTCGGCTTTCACGAGGTTCTCGTCATAAGGAATGGTAATGTCGACCAAAAATATCCTTGACTGTGCCCGGTCCATCAGCACAATATCAGGCTTATTCGCAAGAATAGTCCTGTCCGTGATGATGGCCCGGTCCCAGTAGAGCCTGGCGCGGTCATTTTCGAGCACGGCTTCCGGCAAGTACTTATAATACGGCAGTTTCCGATCCACGAGACCGTATTTCAGAGCGAGCTCCTGGTGTAGAATCCTGGCTACTAAGTTGTGCCTGTGCAAATACTCAGAGTTAGAAAGCGCCGAACAACCGGAGATGACATGCCTAAGTGACTCACCGGGATGGCGACAAGCTCGACAGACGTCAACGGTGCCATCCTTTAGGATGTATCTCCGATAATTGTTGGTCTTAATAACCTGATCCTGTATCGCACAGACAAAACCCTCGGTTTCCCCAAAGAGGTCACCGAAACGTAGCCAGTGAAGGGAGGAGACTGTGTCTACGAAAGGCTCATGTAGAGCCTTGTAGAACCTCCCGTGGAGCTCTTTCTCCTTCCATATGGTCTCCCGGTCGGAAATGCTCTGTACTGTCGGGTCTTGCCATTGCTCGTTGGCTAAGGATAGAGGGGTAAGTCCTTTATCACAACAAATAACGTCCCTATAGTATGGATCATCCGCTCTCGTCAGAAAGTAATTACGGAGGCTGCACACTTCGCGATTATGCATGGTAAGCGCGCTTAAAAAGCCGCGTCCACCATGCTTCCGCGGCAAGTACAGCCTCATTACTGACGATCTCGGATGATGCACCCTGTGGGACGTCATTATAGTGCGGACTTTTCTGTCCAGAGCGTTCAGTTCGGTCTGAGTCCACCTGAGTATGCCAAAGGTATACATGAGAACAGGCATGTCCCAACCGTTATATGCGTACGTCTTATTCACACCGGACAAAAGGCTGTTAAGCACTTTAATTATTATTATTATTATTATTATTATTAACAGAATAAAATAAAATAAATTGGTAAATCCAGTTGAGCATGCCCTAATCGCATTAAAAAATACGTATCACATGATGATACGGATTTTTTTAAAGTAGTTTAAATACACACAAGTTTTCACTAATAACCTTATTATACTTCCAATTTTCCGACAATTTTATGTCAAACTTCAATTTTAAAAATGTTTGGAAATTCCAAAAGCGCACGACTCATAATGCTCATATAATCATCATATTATCATTCATGTCACTCCATAAAGTCCAAGACGTATTTAAGTATAAATATTACATCCTAATTACTTTCGTACGTACTACTATTATTTATTCTTTTAAAATATCGCTAGATACGATTTCATGCGACAAAACGTTGGAATCTTGATTTTTAGGCGCTAGTAGAACATACCTATACGCATTGCGCTAACGGCATGCAAGTGATTGCTGTGGCCCATAGACATCTACATCTATCCTCGATTATGAATCAAAATGCAGATGCGTTGTCACCCGTGAGGACTAGGATAGAATGCCTCTTTTACAGTAAAAAGGGTCTCCGGTTCTCTACACTCACCGTACGAAACAGCAGTGTTAAGCTGCTATTTTACGCTGGTATTCTGTGAGAGCGTGGTCC
>JAVANC010000013.1:12178859-12243141 GCA_033319125.1 Parnassius glacialis
TCATAATAATATAGAACGTTTTTACAACTTAAATCCCATCTCACTGTACTATGTGATGTCCATGATGATGACATAATAATTTTGGTCGACTAGATTATATATTATAACAAACTATTGCGACACAAGATCCACGTGCGGTATATTTTCGGTCAAGTTGTAATAAAGTTCTAGTTTTTTTTTTTTATATATGGTAAGGGTGACAAACGAGCACACAGTCCACCCGATGGTAAGTGGTTGCTGCGGCCCATAGACATCTACATCTATCCTCCATTACAAATCAAAATGTAGATGCGTTGTCACCCGTGAGGACCAAGATGGAATGCCTCATTTCCAGTGAAAAAGGGCCTCCGGCCACCTGCACTCACCAAGCGAAACGCAGAGGTAAACCTCTACTTCACGCTGGTTTTCTGTGAGGTCGTGGTACCACCCCGGTTCGAGCCGGCCCATCCGTGCGACAGCAAAAGCTACCGCGTGGCTCTACCACTGTCGAAAAATAAAACTGTAGTTATAAAATGTTTACATCAACAATGAAATGAAACTGAAATACGTCTGAGTTACCAGTAAATATTATTATTTTTTGTTCGCGTTAGTGTACTCTTGTTTTTTCTTACTGTGTACGACAGATATAAACCAACGAGCGTGTTTAAGATGTTTTAATTGATTTTTCTTCCTGAGTATGACAGACTTATAAATTTAATTAATGTTCTATAATATAGTATGTGATTGGGATAAATATTTATTACCTTTGTTTTAATGAGCTTTTTAGTATGTTTTATTTTAAATATAAAAGGTATAACGTGGTCTAGCTACGATGCTGGGTATTAACATATATTATTATAGTATATTCATTTATTTCTTCACCACCAACAGGTAAAGAACGATTGCTGACCAATAGCTCAAACTGTAAACGTAATTATCCCTAGTTTGTGAGAGACTTTACAATAATATTGCGTATGATATAATCCCAGTACTCGTAGCACAACCTTCAATGGAGTCAATATACAGTGAACCAGAGCAGGGTTCTGTTGAGTATCACCGTACCACAGTTAGTAAGTGCAAATATACTTCAAAAACTTAACCTTCACCCTAATTCAAATCGTATTGAAGCTCTATGTGACATTGTCGAGGAATAAATAAATATATTATATATTGCGACTACTCACAAACATTATTTCTAGATCTACCTCCAAATTACCGCAAATCAAATACCAATAATAATCGTTTTTGTCTTTCTTTCCTTTTTATTAAACTAAAAGTGACAAACGAGCGCAGGCAAACAGATAATAAGAGTATGTGTAGTGTTATACTACTTACATATCATTTTACACTATTTTTCCATTCTGTTTTTGATTTTCTGCATTCATATTTTGCATCACTTTTCACGCTATCAGTTATGCTACTTACATATCATTTTACACTATTTTTCCATTCTGTTTTTGATTTTCTGCATTTATATTTTGCATCACCTTTATTTCCATAGGATCCTGTAACGTTTTTACACAATAACAAATCACTTTCACTTCGTATTTTCACGCTATCAGCACCTTTTAAATCGCTGTAAATGGAGTCTTACCTTTTTCTATCTTTTATTGAGTTCTCCGTTACTCTGCAATTTCAGGTAAGGGTGGAGTTCACATTCAATGACTACCACTCTAAAAGTGTGTTTTCGAAAAGACATTTAGGCTTATTTAAGGAGTAGTCAACCGCTCCTGCGTGGAAAAAAAATAAATTAGTCGAAGAGACACTACTCTAAAACTGTGTTTTCGAAAGGACATTCAGGCTTATTTAAGGAGTTGTCATCCGCTCCTGCGTGGAGAAAAAAATTAAGGGAGTAGTCAGTCGCTACCAAGTGAAGATAAAGGTAAAGAAAATTAAGGGAGTAGTAATGTAGTGTTATGCTACTTACATATAATTTTACACTATTTTTCCATTCTGTTTTTGATTTTCTGCATTCATATTTTGCATCACTTTTCACGCTATCAGTTATGCTACTTACATATCATTTTACACTATTTTTCCATTCTGTTTTTGATTTTCTGCATTTATATTTTGCATCACCTTTATTTCCATAGGACCCTGTAACGTTTTTACACAATAACAAATCATTTTCACTTCGTATTTTCACGCTATCAGCACCGTTTAAATCGCTGTCAATGGAGTCTTACCTTTTTCTATCTTTTATTGAGTTCTCCGTAACTCTGCAATTTCAGGTTTCGTGCGCGCTGCCGCGCTATAGTTTTTCCTATATGAATAATATCTCATTTCTTACTTAAATGTAACTGTTTTTCAATTATATACCTAAAACCAAAAATTTATATTTTTGACAACCATTATTTATATGGTTGTTATGGTAACTTTTATTCAAATTCGTCACTGGTCTGATGTTCTTATTTCGATATTTCCACATAAATACTCTTTTGATCTAGGTCATTTACAATAAATTTCCTTTTAATTTAAATAATTTCTCGTTCTCTCTAAAAAGGTATAAAAGCCGAACAATCGGAGAATACAGGGAGTCTCGCTTCTGCTTCCAAATGGGAAACATCTCCTAAAGGCCTTATCCCGGGGCCGCACTGCCCCGGGATCCTGCAGGCCAGGCGCTGCTGACGTTGAGAAGATCCTCAGCTCTGTGGGTATTGAGGCAAACTTCGAGAAACTGAAGAAGGTCATCTCGGAACTCAATGGCAAGAATGTTGAAGAACTGATCGCGCAGGGTCGTGAGAAGTTGTCGTCCATGCCCGTCGGTGGAGCAGCGCTCGTGGCCGCGGTCGCCGCTGCTGCAGCGCCGGCAGCTGAGAAGAAGGAAGAGAGAGTCCAAGAAGGAAGAATCTGAGTCTGACGATGAAGTTATGGGTTTCGGTCTCTTCGACTAAAGCTTGCTTAAATTAAATTTTTTTCTCTTTTCTTCACCTTTACTGCGCCTTGTCCATTCCCTTTTGATTTAATTGCTTTCTTTTTCGTTCTTAACTCATTATTCATCATTTATTTTTTTTATAAAATATTTTTGAAAGCTGAAACGAGACGAATTATAACTTTTCTAAACATTTATTAACTGTTAATTTGTATATATGTATAAATATCACTATCATTTTCACCTTATTATTTTTATTTCTTTTAATTTGTTTGTTTGTTTGGTGATCCAGTGTTCTTCAACACATCTTGCTTTAAGACCTCGAATTTTAGTTGGATTAATCTTCACTTTTTATGTTTGTTTCAGACACATCTCGTTGGTGATGTTGCATAAGTCATAGCGACTTAATGCTTGCTTAAGATTAAGTTCTTTATCTTTATCTTCACTTGGGAACGGCTGACTACTCCCTTAATTTTCTTTACCTTTATCTTCACTTGGGAGCAACTGACTACTCCCTTAATTTTTTTCTCCACTCAGGAGCGGATGACAACTCCTTAAATAAGCCTGAATGTCCTTTCGAAAACACACTTTTAGAGTAGTGTCTCTTCGACTAATTTTTTTTTTCCACGCAGGAGCGGTTGACTACTCCTTATATAAGCCTGAATGTCTTTTCGAAAACACACTTTTAGAGTGGTAGTCATTGAATGTGAACTCCACCCTTACCTGAAAGCGGTTGACTACTCCTTAAATAAGCCTGAATGTCTTTTCGAAAACACACTTTTAGAGTGGTAGTCATTGAATGTGAACTCCACCCTTACCTGAAATTGCAGAGTAACGGAGAACCTAATAAAAGATAGAAAAAGGTAAGACTCCATTGACAGCGATTAAAAGGTGCTGATAGCGTGAAAATACGAAGTGAAAATGATTTGTTATTGTGTAAAAACGTTACAGGATCCTATGGAAATAAAGGTGATGCAAAATATAAATGCAGAAAATCAAAAACAGAATGGAAAAATAGTGTAAAATGATATGTAAGTAGCATAACTGATAGCGTGAAAAGTGATGCAAAATATGAATGCAGAAAATCAAAAACAGAATGGAAAAATAGTGTAAAATGATACGTTAGTAGTATAACACTACATATGCCATTAGACTACATTAATTCTTGAATAAGATTCAAAACGCAGAACATTTCCCTGCCTGAAGACTGAGATGGAATGGTTTCAAACCTATAAATAAGTTCTCTGTTTCACGCCACACACAATAACAAACACAACAGTATTATGCTGCTGTTTCACACAGATATTTCGGGGAAGTGTGTATGTTTGCCCCGTTCGAGCCGACCCATTGCTGCTGCGGCCATAATTCATCTGTATACCGAAGGCACAGCTTCTGATTGTGTTTTCAAGTAAGCTCCTAATTACAATAAAGGAGACGGGGATTTCTGGGCCCAATTGTAATACGTTGAAATATGTTTTAAAAAACTCGTTATATTTTCTTTTTAAAATATAAAAAATTTGCCCAATCCACAAACTGGCAGACGAGAAATTTTGAAAATAAGTTTATGTCACAAATAAAATAGAAAATCGATTCCTTTAATCGATTAATCTGAATGAATTTTAACAATTCAACATAAAAACTACTTAAATCAGATGATTCATTCAATCAAAGTAAATATATACATTACAATATATTAAAATAGTGTCAACAGCTTAAAAATAAAAGATCAAAATAATAAAAATAAATCTTAAAATCGATTCACTTTTACAGTTCGATTTATTACTTGTGTTTGACGAGTGTATTTTTAATCTGTGCTGATAGTGACAGCTCCTGCATGACTCAATCTATGTTTAGTACGTGTGTGTTTTAAGTGTTTCCCGTTGTATTATTGATTTATATTGTTCGACCACAACTTTCTTTCTACGGACTTTTGATCTTACTTAACTTGTACGATCCTTGCTAATATACGGAACACCGATAAACTTGTTTACTCGTTTGACATTGGCTCGTTATTGTGGATTTTACGGCCTAGAATTTATCGATTGCGTATTGACTCAATGGATCGCTGTGTGAATTGTAGTATAGCGACTAGTGGCTGTAATACATTAGACCCACGATCATTCCAAAATAGCAATCCCACTTCAAAAATCAGCTGTTTTGTATAGGTTGTTGCCAACTTGTTACTTAATCTCACTTTTACTAAATCTCTTATAATTCTGTTCTCAGATTGCCAAAGTCCACAGAATTTTGAGTGATGTTTTAATAATATGTAAGCTATTAATTGACACCACTTTCATCTTTTTACAATCTGGGCCCAAGAATGTATGAAAGCGTCTGTCTCCTTTTATGAGCAAATAAATCTCAAAAGCTATACTAAAACTAAGAGAACTTTACTAAAGAGAATTATTTAAAACATATTATTCCAAAGGAAAGATAAATATATATATATTTATTAATTATAATATATTTAAAATATTAATTAGTAAAATATATTATGTAAAATATATAATAGAGTAAAATACATCTAATCTCTTATATATATATATATATATATATATATATATATATATATATATATATATATATATATATATCGCGTTCTATTCACAATAAATTAATCTCAGACTAAAGTTCGAATGATTTATTAATATGTTTATTGATTTGGGGAGTAAGGCGTATGTATAAAGCTCCGTTGTTGATCGAAGGTATAAAGGTTTCTTTCTGAACCCTACACCCTTGCACGCGGTGGCCCTGCTTAAAAACCAACGAATGTTTTTTTAGGATATCTACCTCCACTCTGAGATTTTTCTATATTGTAGAAGCGTTTTACACTCAAAAATAACACATGGTTAAAGATGTAGATGTAAAATTAGTTCAATTCAAAGTAGACCTGGAAAAATTATTTGAAGTCCATGCAAAACCTTGACCGTGCTGCAGTAAAATGTTTCGCCACTGCACTACCGAGCCGTTGAAGATGTCGAGTAATTAATGGTTGTGTATCAATTCCGAAATGCCAAACTCAAACACCGCAGCCTTAAAAATCTACCACATTAACACAGATCAAAAGTATCAGCTCTGTGTTAAGTAATCTGCGGCCCAACGCGGTGATTACCTTTGATGTGTAATCATTATATCCATTTTTAAGCTTGTCCTCAGTGATAAATATAACTGATAAACATTTACTGATAGAAAAATATAAAAGCAAAACTAAAACTGATAAGAATCATCGAGCTGTACATGATATTACTTTAACGCCAATTATTAGCGCATTTAATGTCTCAATTTTCAATAAACAGTCCCCCATTTATTTCCTTTGACATGTTTTAAATAAACGAAATTGACTTTATTGGGTTATGAAATTCGTTCAGCGAGTTCCATGTATTACGCCTCATACCTACACTGCACGTAACGTAAATCGTGACTGTGATTATGAAGTAATCTGAATTATTATAACGTGATTCATCGTATGAATAAAAATAACATACATCAAAGATTATTGTATTTTTTTTCAAAATTGAACGTGAATGGCTATTATATTTTCAGCTTTCTTTATGTCTATACAATATGTAAGGAGAATCCTGTCCGATCTGAAAGGGGCATATAGTTATCGTTATGACCTTATCATACAAAAATACTTAAAACTTTATATTTTTAATAAATATAAAAATGTTATTGTTATTTAAAATTCATGTTTCTAACACAATTTGCTTAAAAAAACCAACATTTTAAAATCAAGCAACACAGTCGTTGCCACGCACAAGCGACAGTATATTTGAATCTGTAGCGGTAACATATGACTAATATTACGATACTTAAAGCACCCTCACGGATCATACACGGTTTTATTGCGTATTGTATATAGGAGATAATAAAGAAATACATGCTTGACCCTGAATCAGGCATTTATTTCTTAAAAGAACCACTACACTGAGCAAATGCGCTCGTAAATACAGAGCCAAAATCATCGTTTCGGTACGAACAATTAATTACATTACTCATTCGACGACGTGATCAACGTTATGGTCGCCAAGAGTCAACGACGCGCACCAGTCACAAGTTCATATTACACTCCATTTAGTCACCTGAGTGTCTTAAGAGGCAACTATGCTCTCTACTAAGGTGACTAAGGTTTCCGTTTGATGACGGTATAACATGTCGTTTACGCGGCGTTAAATACTGGATCTACCAGTGCGAACGTCAAGTGCTGTCATCGCCAACCCGCCTACCAAGTGTAATGATTAAGACAAATCTTTCTTACAAGAGACGCTCATGTTGAGCTCTGGAAGTTTACGGGCTGATGATGACGTTGGTGGTTATATAGTCAAGGATACTGAAAGTGTCCTTGATTATGTTATGAATTTAATATTTTCTACGTGCTTGAGCCATGCTGCAGCTATATTAGTATTATAGTTGTAGCACAAATGGGTCAGCTCGACCGGGTAAGGACCACGCTCTCACTGAATACCAGCGTAAAATAGCTGCTTAACACTGCTGTGTTTCGTATGGTGATTGTAGAGAACCGGAGACACATTTTTCTCTTTGTTCTCTCGGGTGACGACGGATCTGCATTTTGATACTTTATTAAGGATAGATGTGGATGTCTATGGATCACAGCAACCACTTACCATCAGGTGGACTGTGTGCTCGTATTGTCACCCTATCCTATATAAAAAAAAAGAATTCATCAGTATTTTAAAGCGAAGTGAGTACCTAACAAAGTTTACGAAATTGAATGCTATACTTTACTTCGTGGTTTTATAAAAATGGCAGAGTAATAAATAGGATTTCCTTTGTAAGAAACTTTCTTTTGCAAACAAATTGATCGATTTCTCATTATTCATGGAAAACAAGGGAGTAAACGGGGAATCTTGTAGTGGCGGTGTAAGAATATGTTTATTATGTTTATTATTAGAATATCATTATGTCATCTTGTTTGAGTCTTAAAAAGCGACAGAAGGAAATTAACCAGAAGATGGGCAATATCGTCTTCCAAGTAATAACTTAAAAATTAAAAACTACAGCTGCCGACCCGTCTGCCAAGTGCGAAGACTATGGTAAATATACTATAATGATTATGAGGCTATCTATCGGGGAGTAACGATAAAAGGAGAATCAACAGAAACAATGTTCCTACCAACAGTAATGGTATGCGAATCCTGACATTCATGATAGAATAACTGGTAACGTATTCCATCTCTGTGTATGTGTAGGACAATATGATTGATATGAAATTTGTGCTATCACTAAGTTATTTACGTTTTAGAAAATGTAACGTGATATCATATTTTAAGGTAATGTTTTGCGCATGTTTAATTTATAAACATCTATGCTGTTCCACGTATTTATTGAATTTATTAGCAAAATTAGTATGAAATCCATTTGGTTTCAGAACTTTTAAAGTAGCTGTTACTGTAGGATTAACTGCGAGTATAATTAAAATATGTAAGAATATGTAATAATGATGTTACATATTCTTATGTTTCTTACGTATGCCTTAATAAAATTCTGTTATACATAGTCCGTCTTATGTTCAAAAGCAAATTACGGTTAGTCTCGGGTTTAATCTAAAAATTTTTTCAATAAAGAAGACTCGTAGAAAATATGCAAACTAAAATGTAGAGTATGAAATTTGACAAGAAATTTCACGAAGACGCAGGCGCCGCGTCTAAGGAATTTCTTCCGTGACAAATACTTCTGTAAGCCCGAGACTATCAATAAACCACGTTTTGTAATAGGATCGAATTGGTTCAAGATATTAAAATAAAAAGATTAAAATAAGAAGCTCTTTATGATGAACTCTTTCTTCAAGAAGCGGCCCCACAGGAAGTGGACCTGGTCGAGCCCGACGGTTCGATAAAAAATGAGATTGACTTCATTATGACGACCAGACGACAACTGTTCAGTGATGTCTACGTGATCGCGAGGGTGAAAACCGGCAGCGATCACCGAATGGTTAGAGGCACACTGAACCTAAATGTTAAGTTGGAGAGGTCTCGTCTGATGAAGTCAACGCTCCGTCCCCCTCATGCTCTAATCCAAAGTCCCGAAACCTTTCAGCTCGAGTTACGAAACCGTTTTCAGTGCCTAGAAGACTGCAATGAAGTGGACGATATGAATGACAAGCTTGTGGAAACTGTCCATGCGGTCGGAGCTAAGTTCTGCAAGACCCGCCGCAGAAGAACACAAAAACTCTCCGATCACACTCTTAATCTCATGGTTGTTAGACGGGAGATTAGGCTACATTCTTCAACAGATTTGACAGCATACAGGCATCTGAACAGATGGATCTCCAAATGCATGCGGCGGGACTTACGCAACTTCAATACAGCTCGTATTGAAGAAGCGATCGAGCGGAACCAAGGCTCCAAAGTCTTTGCCAGAGATCTGTCTGCCAGAAAGAGCCAACTGTCAAAGCTGAAGACCGAATGTGGCAGCATCGTTTCCGGGGCACCTGAGATTTTGAGTGAGATTGAGAGGTTCTATGGGCAGCTGTACACGTCATCGTTGGAGCCACACGCAAGTGTGAGTAACGATCCAAGAGCGAGTCTTATCCGACACTATTCCGAAGATATCCCGGACGTCAGTCTGAGCGAGATTAGAATGGCTCTCCAGCACCTTAAAAATGGCAAGGCCCCAGGCGAGGATGGAATTACAGCGGAGCTTCTGAAAGCGGGTGGAAGACCAGTACTTGAAGTCCTTCAGAGGCCTCTTAATTCCGTCCTCCATGGTGGCATTACACCGGAGGCGTGGAGCAGAAGTGCGGTGGTCTTGTTCTTCAAGAAAGGTGACAACGCTCTCTTGAAGAACTACAGACCGATTTCCCTTCTGAGCCGCGTCTACATGCTGTTTTCGAGAGTCATTACGAATCGTCTCGCGCGCAGACTTGACGACTTCCAGCCTCCCGAACAAGCCGGTTTCCGAAAGGGCTTTAGCACCATAGACCACATACATACTCTACGGCAAATTGTACAGAAGTCCGAAGAGTACAATTTGCCACTATGTCTGGCGTATGTGGACTATGAGAAAGCCTTTGATTCCGTCGAAATTTGGGCGGTGCTGCAGTCCCTTCAGTGGTGCCAAGTTGACTGTCGGTATATCGAAGTGCTGAAGTGTTTGTACAGTAGGGCTACGATGGCTATCCGAGTACAGAACCAGAGTACGAAACCCATCCAATAGCAGAGAGGTGTAAGACAGGGTGATGTTATATCCCCGAAACTCTTCACCGCTGCATCGGAAGACGTTTTCAAGCTTCTGGACTGGAAAGGATGCGGTATTAACGTCAATGGCGAGTACATCACTCACCTTCGATTTGCCGACGATATATTTCTTATGTCAGAATCGCTGGAGGACCTAAGCACTATGCTCAATGACCTCAATAGTGTCTCCCAACGGATAGGTCTTAAGATGAACATGGACAAAACAAAGATCATGTTTAATGTCCATGTCACACCTATGCCGGTAGTTGTTGGGAGCACTAAGCTCGAAGTTGTTGACGAGTATGTTTACCTGGGACAAATAGTCCGACTAGGTAAGTCCAACTTCGACCGAGAGGTCAATCGACGGATTCAACTCGGCTGGGCAGCGTTCGGGAAGCTACGACACATCTTCTCGTCAGACATACCTCAAAACCTTAAAACGAAATTGTACAACCAGTGCGTGTTGCCAGTGATAACTTACGGAACTGAGACGTGGTCCTTCACTGCTGGCCGTATGAGAAGCTCAAGGTCGCTCAGCGAGCTATGGAGAGGGCTATGCTCGGAGTTTCTCTGCGTGATAAACATAGGAATAAGGATATCCGCAGTAGAACCAGAGTTACCGACATAGCCCAACGGATTAGTAAGCTGAAGTGGCAGTGGGCCGGCCATATAGCTCGAAGAACCGACAACCGATGGGGAAGAAAGGTTCTCGAGTGGCAGCCTCGTACCGCTAGGCGAAGTGTAGGGCGTCCCCCCACGAGATGGAGTGACGACCTGGTAAGACATGCAGGAAGTCGATGGATACATGTGGCTCAGGACCGTGCTTTGTGGCATTCTTTGGGGAGGCCTATGTTCAGCAGTGGACTTGTGAAGGGCTGTAATGTTGATGATGATGATTGTGATATACAAAAATCGGTGATTTTACTCAAGTGGTAGTTAAACAAGCAATGACCCCAGCTGTTAATTAACAATCTTAGATTTTCAAAAAATGTTCCATTAAACACTATCTTTTGATAAAATAAAAAAAAACATAAACCGAGTTTGTCATTGAATCTTGCCTGCAGACTAGTTCATTGAAATGATGATAGTTTTTTTTGGCGTTCATTCACTCTCTCAGAAATTTTTACAGTGGTAGAGCCACGCGGCAGCTTTTGCTGTAGCACGGATGGGCCGGCTCGAACCGGGGTAGTACCACGACCTCACATAATACCAGCGTGAAGTAGAAGTTTACCTCTGCGTTTTGCTTGGTGAGTGCAGGTGGCCGGAGGCCTTTTACTGGAAATGAGGCATTCCATCTTAGTCCTCACGGGTGACAACGCATCTGCATTTTGATTCGCAAACGAGGATAGATGTAGATGTCTATGGGCCGCAGCAACCACTTACCATCAGGTGGACTGTGTGCTCGTTTGTCACCCTTATCCTATAAAAAAAAATTATAGGAGGCCGGTGCCGTATATAGACCTTCGACCAACAATACCAACTAGATAACGGGTCACGTACAAAATCATAGCTAAATGCTGTCCGCGTGAATATATACTTATACAGCTACATTTATTTACTAAAGAACTGAGACACAAAAATTAAAACAGTTTTATGTTCAACCCAATGACGACCATGGCATCTAGTAATAAAGTCACAAATCTAACGATCCATAGTTACAAAAAGAACAATTTAATGCATTACTCCTGTCACTTGGATATAAAAAAAGACATAGGTTAGATAATATTTAGTGTGAAATCAACCTTAAGTTATAACAAATTAAAGTATTTTTTGCCGTTATTGCTTTGCAAACTACGTCGTTTTGTTTCGTTTCTGTTTGCTTCTTCGAATTTAGCTATAAAAGTTATATATAACTAATAAATGGAATCGCGTTGAACACTAAAATAATTTATAATATGATCCATAAGTTTAGTTAAAATTATTTACATTTTGGGCATTTATGTTTGTTAGTTAGTATACATACTTTCCACACTAGCCATTAAATATAATATAGTATGTAGTATAATGATTGCATTTGATTAGATAATTCATTAAGTATATATTTATTTTAGTTTTTGTATGTATATATGTTTGTAGTATATGTATTATATACAGGGTATTTTTGGAACGCTCCCGAAAACTAAGACAGGTGACAGCACCAAGTATACCTTTGATCATGGGTCACAAATAAATTCTATCCTGATGAAAAGAAAAACATCTTTTTACAACGTTTTATTAGTTTTATTCACGCGCCATAATGTTAGTACAGCTAAATGAAACAATCATCATTACAACCCTTCACAAGTCCACTGCTGAACATAGGCCTCCCCCAAGGAATGCCACAAAGCACGGTCCCGAGCCACCAGCATCCATCGACTTCCTGCATGTCTTACCAGGTCGTCACTCCATCTTGTGGGGGGACGCCCTACACTTCGCCTACCGGTACGAGGCTGCCACTCGAGAACCTTTCTTCCCCATCGGTTGTCGGTTCTTCGAGCTATATGGCCGGCCCACTGCCACTTCAGCTTACTAATCCGTTGGGCTATGTCGGTTACTCTGGTTCTACTGCGGATATCCTCATTCCTAAGTTTATCATGCAGAGAAACTCCGAGCATAGCCCTCTCCATAGCTCGCTGAGCAACCTTGAGCTTCCTCATACGGCCAGCAGTGAAGGACCACGTCTCAGTTCCGTAGGTCATCACTGGCAACACGCACTGGTTGTACAATTTTGTTTTAAGGTTTTGAGGTATTTCTGACGAGAAGATGTGTCGTAGCTTCCCGAACGCTGCCCAGCCGAGTTGAATCCGTCGATTGACCTCTCGGTCGAAGTTGGACTTACCTAGTCGGACTATTTGTCCCAGGTAAACATACTCGTCAAAAACTTCGAGCTTAGTGCTCCCAACAACTACCGGCATAGGTGTGACATGGACATTAAACATAATCTTTGTTTTGTCCATGTTCATCTTAAGACCTATCCGTTGGGAGACACTATTGAGGTCATTGAGCATAGTGCTTAGTTCCTCCAGCGATTCTGCCATGAGGACTATATCGTCGGCAAATCGAAGGTGAGTGATGTACTCGCCATTGATGTTAATTCCGTATCCTTTCCAGTCCAGAAGCTTGAAAACGTCTTCCAATGCAGCGGTGAAGAATTTCGGGGATATAACGTCACCCTGTCTTACACCTCTCTGCAATTGGATAGGTTTCGTATTCTGGTTCTGTACTCGGATAGCCATCGTAGCCCTACTGTACAAACACTTCAGCACTTCGATATACCGACAGTCAACTTGGCACCGCTGAAGGGACTGCAGCACCGCCCAAATTTCGACGGAATCAAAGGCTTTCTCATAGTCCACATACGCCAGACATAGTGGCAAATTGTACTCTTCGGACTTCTGTACAATTTGCCGAAGGGTATGTATGTGGTCTATGGTGCTAAAGCCCTTTCAGAAACCGGCTTGTTCGGGAGGCTGGAAGTCGTCAAGTCTGCGCGCGAGACGATTCGTAATGACTCTCGAAAACAGCACGTAGACGCGGCTCAGAAGGGAAATCGGTCTGTAGTTCTTCAAGAGAGCGTTGTCACCTTTCTTGAAGAACAAGACCACCGCACTTCTGCTCCACGCCTCCGGTGTAATGCCACCATGGAGGACGGAATTAAAGAGCTTCTGAAGGGCTTCAAGTACCGGTCTTCCACCCGCTTTCAGAAGCTCCGCTGTAATTCCATCCTCGCCTGGGGCCTTGCCGTTTTTCAGGTGCTGGAGAGCCATTCTAATCTCGCTCAGACTGACGTCCGGGATATCTTCGGAATAGTGTCGGATAAGACTCGCTCTTGGATCGTTACTCACACTTGCGTGTGGCTCCAACGATGACGTGTACAGCTGCCCATAGAACCTCTCAATCTCACTCAAAATCTCAGGTGCCCCGGAAACAATGCTGCCACATTCGGTCTTCAGCTTTGACAGTTGGCTCTTTCTGGCAGACAGATCTCTGGCAAAGACTTTGGAGCCTTGGTTCCGCTCGATCGCTTCTTCAATACGAGCTGTATTGAAGTTGCGTAAGTCTCGCCGCATGCATTTGGAGACCTGTCTGTTCAGTTGCCTGTATGCTGTCAAATCTGTTGAAGAATGTAGCCTCATCTCCCGTCTAACAGCCATGAGATTAAGAGTGTGATCGGAGAGTTTTTGTGTTCTTCTGCGGCGAGTCTTGCAGAACTTAGCTCCGACCGCATGGACAGTTTCCACAAGCTTGTCATTCATATCGTCCACTTCATTGCAGTCTTCTAGGCACTGAAAACGGTTTTGTAACTCGAGCTGAAAGGTTTCGGGACTTTGGATTAGAGCACGAGGGGGACGGAGCCTTGACTTCATCAGACGAGACCTCTCCAACTTAACATTTAGGTTCAGTGTGCCTCTAACCATTTGGTGATCGCTGCCGGTTTTCACCCTCGCAATCACTGAGACATCACTGAACAGTTGTCGTCTGGTCGTCATAATGAAGTCAATCTCATTTTTTGTCGAACCGTCGGGGCTCGACCAGGTCCACTTCCTGTGGGGCCGCTTCTTGAAGAAAGAGTTCATCATAAAGAGTCCCTCTTTCTCCATGAAGTCGGCCAGCTGCTGGCCCCTTGGGTTCCGTTGCCCTATTCCAAATTTCCCTACTTTCAGCTCACCGTTCTCTCTTGTGCCTAGTTTTGCATTGAAGTCTCCCATTAACACCGTATATTGGGTTTTGGAGGAATGCATGACTCTAGAGATATCCTCATACATTTCCTCCACCTCCTCATCGGGGTGTGCCGAAGTTGGTGCGTAAACCTGTATGACCTTCAGCGAATACCGTTTGGTGATTCTGAGTATAAGGTACGCAACCCTCGTCGACACACTCCCGATCTTTACAACGTTGTTAACGAGAGACTTGTGGACGATAAATCCGACACCTCCTTGGGACAGATGGTCGCCCTCCCGGTGATAGAGCAAGTTGCCGGATTCGAGGATTACCGTGTCCTCCCCCTCTCTTCGGACTTCGGATAATCCTATAATATGCCAGCGCAACTTCTCTATCTCTTCTTCCAGCTCCACGATCTTCTCGTCAGTCCTCAGGGTGCGTGCGTTGTACGTTGCCAGGTCGAGTCATCGTAGGTGGCAACCGAACCTCCACCGGAGATTCTTAGCACCCCCTGCCCTGCCGTTACCATGGTCGCCACCGTAGCCAGGAATAGTGGGGCCGCCGGGGACTGGGGGCCGTCTCTTTGTTACTCTCGTCATTGGGGGGTATATTGCCATAGTTGCCACGCTTGGCGAGCGGCTTGGCAACCGCAGTTTTTTTATTGTAACTTTGGCTTTTATCAGGAAGATGCTGCTGCCCATCTCCCGCCTGTTTCCCTTTGTCGCCTTTTACGACACCCACGGGAGGATATGGGGTAGTGGATATTCTTGACCGCCACTACACGGCATGAAATGATAATTTCATAAAAAAAATCATGAAAATACTGAAACATAAAACCAGCAGTGGAATAACTCAATTCATATCAGCTGATTAAAGGTCAATGTACGCGCGAACGCAAATTCGCGCGGCCCGCAACTAGCGGGCCATACCACAATACCTAATAATTTACAACACTTGTCTAAATACCTAACTTATCTACTTAACCTACTATTTTGCCACTGTACTTGTCTCCACGTAGCCATTTTAATCTGAATTTACAGGTTAAATAACCCAAATAACTGGTTCGATTTCCCGTTAATGAAAAAATACTTAAATGAAATGTAACCAAGGTTAGAGTCATGCGTTTTTATTCATCGCGTAGGTATATTTATTATTCTCATGTATTCAGTTATGTATGTATTCATATTAGTTCAGTACTAAGTTATTTAAAAAAATTAGTTATGAAACAGCTTATCGCTCTAAATCCTCCGTAGTCTTATGAGATGCGGCTCAAATTGTACTCCATTCATTTCAAGGCAGATTTGGGCTCGGTGTTGCGTCTTCTCATGGAGGCGGGGCATCATCGTGTGGTCTACGACACAGTCCGTACGTAGTTTGTCGAAAACATCAACGATCCTTTTGTAGTTTCTTCAGCACTATCACACCCTGATTAAAAACCCTTTCTTTCACATACCTTACAGAAAGAAGTCTAACGGGGTCAGATCTGGTGAGCGAGATGGCCAAACGTGTGGTCCTAGTCCGCCAAATCCAGCGATCATCTAATAGCTCATTGAGGCGCTCACGGACGAACCTCACGACATGTGGAGGGGCACCATCATGCTGGAACCATGTGAGGCAATATTCAGCCAACGATAGGTCGTCTAAAACGTCTGTCAACTGTTCATTTATAAAGTTTAGGTATCGGTGTCCGTTCAGTCGCTGTTGCAGAAACACTGGTCCCAGTATGCGATCCTTAAATAAACCTGCCCATACGTTAACCGACCGTCGGGTTTGGTGCCCGGTTTGTCGAACAGCGTGCGGGTTAACTTCTGAATACACGTGTGTATTTCTTCGGTTCCACAGGCCGTTTCTGGTAAATGTCGACTCATCCGTCCAGATAACGTGATCAATGGAACCAGGCACACGTTGTTGCTGGTATAATAACCAACGGCAGAAAACTCGTCGGTGGTCGTGATTGCCGGAACTAAAGCTTGCACTTTGTGAAATTTTTATGGGCGCATTCGATTACGCTTCAACACTTAGTGCACTGCACAGTATGACACACTTGTTCCATCCTGACGTCTTAACAATTTATTTAGCGATACTTCGTGTACCTAGGTTCGTATACCTAACATGTTGTCGTATTCACAATCACTATAAACGTACGCGTTAAGCATTATTAAAACAAAAAACGTAACAACAAGAATAATACCAACACGTAGTAACAATTTAATAAACAAAACGATTGAGCTGTCGCTCGCGCACGCGTGTATAATATCAACACGGAACTGTTTCAAAAACTACAAATAATAACAAACCACGACAAAACTGAAACCTACTGAGTCACAGCGTGAGGCGACACGAGCTGGCCGGGTTACATTCTGCCGCCATAGTAAAGAAGGACGCAACTAACAAAAACGTAAAATGGAAATAAAAAATAAATTGATGAATTTTTCTTTCAGACTCTGTGTCTATAGTATATTAAAAGGTATCTATATGAAAATTGAAATATATACATAGAGACATGAACATTTTAAGGACGAAATTATTTTTTTTTATAATTTTTTTATTTATTTAAATAAAACGAATTTTCCTTTTCATCTTAGCTTAAAATAAAAAAAAATCTGCCATTCATTTAAAATTTTTACATATTTTGGAAAGGTCATTTGAATTTGAAAGGACGCTATTAGTAATTTATTACTTTTTTCTTAGTAAATATTAGAGAAGCATTGGTAGTGAGGCACAAAAAATAACAACCCGCAACTCTTGAGTAATGATTTTAAAGGGGATATCATACAAGACTTACTACGATAGTAATTAAAAATTAAAAATTTTGTACAACCGACTTTAATATAAATAATTAAGGATAACTCAAAAACTATTGGTCTGACCTCGATCAAATTTATATGGGACCACATGTGAAACACCAGCTCTTAATAATAAGATATAAGCTCTTAATAATAAGATATAGAATAATAAGACAAGAATAATTGAAAAGTAATCGATGCAAATATTGTTAATAACAACTGGTTAAATAAGTCTTTTCTTTTATGTTGATTTGTATAAGTTTTTTCTACTAAATGAATGTCATCTGTGATCAACAGTTACGTCTAAAATTCTTACGATAATTTCTAAAACATATATATTTGTGAATATTAAAAAAAAATAGTAGATGCGCCTTCTTATCATGAGTCGAATGTTATATTTAAATCACTTATTCAAAAATTGTTAGATGCGCCCTTTTTTCTGATAACCGCAGCATTGTTTCATACCGAGCTAGATACAGGTCGACAGCGGAGGGAGTGTGGGTACAGTCGCGTTCTAAAGTACTACATGGTATTGGGCTATTGTTTTATAATATTATAGTAATTAATTGTTTTATTGTAGAATCATAATAGGTGTTTTACTAGCTATTTAGAACTTTGGAAGAGGTGGGAATAGGGTATTATACCCATTTTCAAAAAGTGTTTTAAATGAATCCCAGAGTGATAATGAACCACTACAATTTTTATATAAATTTTTTAAAACCGAATAGTGAGATAAAAATTACTTTTAATCTATCGTTTTAAATTTTCGCGTGAAAACGCTAGCCGCCATACTGTTCAACTCGTGACGTCACTGTCCTAGAATTTTGACAATTTTGCAAAGGAATAAGATACTTTTGAATGTTTAATAATGAGTTATCATTTATATCATTGCTGTGTTGTGCCTAATTGCAAAAAGACGAGCATAAGAACGCCGGGGAAGGGGAAGTTATGGATTAAAGTGCCAACTGATTTAAATATGAGAAATACTTGGTTAAAACCGGCAAGAAGAGACCTAAAGGCATTGTCTACAAAATCTAAACTATACTTCTGTGAAGATCACTCTGATGTAAGTATGACTTATATTTAACTATCGATTAAACAAAACAAAACATCATAACATGATAGGTACCTATTGCAAGTCAAATTTTGTAATAGATTAGGTTCATTGCTCGTCTGTCCCGCGTCCCGCCTTTTGTGGGCCATTTTGATAGCCCTTGCAAGTGCAGTGCAGTGCTTTACTTAATTCCTGTTTTCTTCTATTATATGGGAATAAAGACATGGTTTGTACTCAGACCAAATAAAAAAGTGACTTTTTATTTCGTCTGAGGGTTTGTATAAAAAAATATAACAAAAAGTTTTTCTCACCTAAGCTTATATTATAATATCTATAACATTAGTGCTAAAAGCGAAGTAATAAACTCGCTTTTACAAATCCGTCTTCCATGACGCCTTTTCAATAAAATTTGGAATAAAAGTCCACAATCGTAATGATAACTTGAAAAATTTCAAAATTAACTAGTTAGTACACAGCACATAACCTATTTCTTTGACCTGGTGACGTCACGACGCTATCTAATATGGCGGACATCATTTTGCAGATTTGAGGCACAGCTAAAAAAAAATATTCTTTAAATTGAAATATAAAATTTATGATACATTTTTATAAATAGAAATCAATATTTCTCGTTTACTTTTTACAAAATCTATCATAAATATATATTCTTTGACTTATTTTTACATGGTGTAAAATACCCTATTAAAAATGGATAATGTTTACTTGAGCATTATTTGTTATTTCTATCGTAAAATATAAAGTAGTTTGTAACAAGAAAACTTAGCTAAGGGTGACACGTCGTCCATTATGACGTGTGTGTGTGGTGTGTTGGTGTTACTGGATGCTACTTCATCATCACTTTCATCTTCGCTTGAGCTTCCGTCATCAGGTCGATCACATGGTAATTTTTTCGGTATTCTTCCTCAACACTTTTAAATTTACTGCACAATTTTTCTCATTCACCTTCTCCTATCATATTTACCTTTTCGTTCACTAGTTTAGTCAGAAAACAATAGATATAAATAATTTTTCTTTCCTTCCTTTTTAAAACATCGTCGCGAGTCGCAAAGTAAGCTGAGTATGCGACTGTATTTTTGGAGCGAACAAAGCGCGTGAACCAATAGCATGCAGGCACAGTAATACTGGCGGATTGTTCCCCCGTCGCGCCCCCTTCGTACCAATATGTGATAAATCGCTTAGTGCCCAAGTTCAAGGCCAGCGTTCTTTTTTCACCGTTCGCGCGTACATTAACCTCCATTAGTCAGGTGATATCAGTTCAGTTTTCACTGCTGGTTTTATGTTTCAGTATTTTCATGATTTTTTTTTATGAAATTATCGTTTCATTTAGCTGTACTAACATGATGGCGCGTGAATAAAGCTAATAAAACGTTGTAAAAATATGATTTTTTTCATCAGGATCAAATTTATTTGTGACCCATGATCAAAGGTATACTTGGTGCTGTCGCTTGTCTTAGTTTTCGGGTGCGTTCCAAAAATACCCGTATATATATATATATATATATATATATACTTGGTGGCGAAAAGGTTATCACGTTAAATAGCACAGCAGTTAATACAAGTTGATATATGTATGTTAAAATAATAAAATAAAAAATAATAAAAGAAAATAAAATATGCATTTTTCAAACAAAATAAATAGCGTTAAAAATTGACAAGAAATAAATCAGCCTTGATAATATATAGGTTACTGACCTGAAGTGACTTACAAATTGTCGCACGCGTAAGAAAAATAATAATTTCGATACCCGGTCCCATTTCTTGTCACTTCGCGCATAGAAAATTATGCCTTAACTTCATTATATTAAGTAAATTTTTCGCTTGAATTTGTTTTCACACACCCGCAGAGCGCGGTCCCTTTGTTTTTAATTTCGCGCATAAAATTATTACTTAAATTGTTAGCCGTAAGTACAGTTTTTGTTTGATTTTTTCTTTATTTGAGTAGTTCGGATTGATAACCTATATTCGCCTTCAAATGGCATGGGTCTTTGACCTTCTAGAATTCATCAGGTGATATCTGTTTGCATTTACATGATGTTATTTAATATTAAAACGAAAAAAATTCTACCGCGACTAATGTATTAATTGTTATATATTTTTTTAGTTGTGTATGTTTAAAGAAATTTATGTAGCATACGTCTTTTCATTTTATGTGATAACTTTTTCGTCACTCGGTATATATATGTGTGTGTGTATATGTATATATATCTTTAAAATATTTATAATAGAAATAAATTTCAGTGCAATCAAATAAATCAAAAATTTACAATAATTTACCATGATTCAACATTAAAGATTTTTCCATTCTGTGTATACATGAATTAATTTTCTTTAAATAAGTTAAGTTTATTGTACAATTGTCGTTTTGATTTATTTTTGATATGTTCCGTTTCTTTTTTACATATATAATGTAACCTTACGTCAATAAATTTTTCAACTTACGGATTGCTAAAATTAAAATAATAAAGCTAATGAAATTACACAAACAGAGACTAAAGTAACAATCACCATTATTTAAAGTTCTGGTAACAAATTACTAAAAATGATTACAATACAAATCTACTCAATGTACTCTACTGTTCTGTTTTACAAATGTTTACGCGTGTATTGGCCAACCTTGGTAAAACATTTGTAGGGGTGCTTCAAAATCGGTAATTTTGTTTCAAATATGATAATAGTTGTTAGTTTAGAACTTAAAATATAACTTATTCTACATGTACTTACCGAAAGTAAGACACTCCGGCTGAAAATTTGCTTTTTCGGGCATTATTCTTGCAACGTTTAAATATACATTGCGGCATTATGAAACGTCTTTATATTGGCTGTGTTTCAAGTCAACCAAAACGAAATAAGAACTCAGGTCTCCAGTGCGCTGTTATTTACTTCGCCGAATATTTTGCGCCGACCCGATATCTAGTTAGTATTGTTGATTGAAGATATAGACTGTAACTTTAACTTTAAGTCACATTAGTAAAATTAACTCATGTTATTGCCATGTTACCCGTTCAGATATTTCTTATTTATGAATAGATTGTATTCACGAATAAATTAATTCATCGTGTGGTACGAAGTAGAAAGTAATTTCTATTTAATTTAATTGAGTTACTTTCCAAGAACTGAAATGTCTTAACAGCCTACGCTATTATTGGTATACATAATGATTCGCTCGTACTCAGTACATAATTATGTTAAAATTATTATTTAATATATGAAGCACACATAAAAGACGTAATAGGTATGCCAGTTTCATTAGCTTCATTTGGAAGATACTGTAACAAGTCTCTATTTGTTTTTACTTGGATTATATGAAATACATTATAATTTGTATTTTCCAAATCACCAGTATAAATGGACACCGACACAATTTCTAAAAGTATTTTATTTATGACTAACTGTGCACGAGAATCCGTTCACATAGAATTTTTATTATTTTTAAGTTTTATTATTTCGGGCCTAATTATACTCCGGTCTAACTAAAACAGTAGTAGTTTAAGACATTTTTATACTTATTAGAAGTGATTTCATCATAAAACCGATCAAATGCACGGATGACATTAACAGCCAGGGTGTTGTATCCGTTCGAACAAACGTATAGGTAGTTGCACTAAGAAAATATAAAATAGAAACAAAGAAAGAAATTAACATTTAATTTAAATTTTTTTAAACTTTAAAGATCGTCACCCAGATCTAGTGGAGCACCGCCGAACACTTTGCTTACCGATACGAGGTTGCCACTCGATAATCTTTCTTCCCCATCGGTGTTGGTTCTTCGAGCTATGAATACATGGCCAGTCCATTGCCAATTTAGTTACTGATCCTTTGGACTATGTCGGTCACTCTGGTTCTACTGCGGATATCCTCATCTCCTAGTCTATCGCGCGGAAAAACTCCAAGTAGAAAGAAAGTCGATGAATGCATGTGGCTCAGGACCACGCCTTGTTGCATTCCTTGGGGAGGCCTTCGTTAAGTATTGGACTTGTGAAGGGCTGTAATGGCGAAGATGATAAAACATAGGGTTTCTGGCATTGCAAACTTCAATGATAACAAGTGTCACGTGAACAATTTCTCATAAAGTAAATAACCCAACGCACCAGCTGAGTATTTAACCTGTCGAAAATATTAGACTATTACAAAGCTTTAATTGTTGAAAACACTTATTACTACAAGAGTCCAAAAATTTCAATAAAATTAATTATGCCAAAGTTCTTCCTAAACATAGGCGGCGCTGCGAATATATGGAATAGGTCTCGCGAAAACCCATCCTTAAATGTTGAAATCAAATAATGAAGTGAACGTGATGGTGTCTAGCATAACTAGGGAAATGGTTTTTGCATTGCACTCATCAACCTCTGTTTTGTATTGTATACTAATTCGTGGTAGAGCCATGCTGCAGCTATATTAGTAGTATAGGTTGTAGCACGAATGGGTCAGCTAGATCGGGAAAGGACCACGCTCTCACAGAATACCAGCGTAAAATAGCTGAGTGTAAATATAGTGAAAATAGTGAGAGTAAAGAACTGAACTACCCTTTTTACTGGAAAAAAGGCATTCCATCTTGATCCTCACGGGTGACAACGCATCTGCATTTTGATTATTTATTGAGGATAGATTTAGATGTCCATTGGTCACAGCAACCACTTAACATAAGATGGACTGTGTGCTCGTTTGCCACCCTCTATTTTATAAAAAAATAAACATTGGGAAATGCCTACGCATATTCGCCTCGCAGGGCAATGACGGGTTATGTCGGACTCGCATCAACTAAAACCCCATGATGCTCTACCTTCGCCAAATATTAGCTGGGCCATGGGAATGCATTCACACACACCCGCGATCCCAACAGCGCTGGCAGCCTCAGTTCCGCCGCTTATAGCTCCACCTAAAAAACTAACCCATCCTCCGCCCGAGTCCGATACGTGAAGTTCATGGTCCTTAAAAAAAAACGAGCACTCAGAAACACCAGCTTTCCTAACCCCAGCGGCTGACCTGGGCTGTGGCTCCGCCGCTAACCAAGCTTCAGCCGCACCAGCGGCGTCTCGCAGTACCGACACTCCTCTTCCTCCGCGACTCCACCTGGCTGCAGTAGTAGGAGGAGAGGACACCCTTCTCGCTGCAAGGCACTCACACATATCCGAAGTGGCCCCGCCTAGGTGCACCTGGGGCAATCTTAGATAGGATCTGTTTGTGTAAATGAGGGTGACAAACGAGTACAAAGTGGAATGAGTGGTATGTGGATGCTGTATGGATGGCTTAGACTGAACTTTTTTTTATATTCTACTAAGCCAGCGCTTATCTACCATGCAACCTGTCTTCAAGGCTGGTAAGATTGGTTTTAACCCAATTCGGGTCACCAATAAGCCTCTTAGCATGCCTTTCCATTGCGTTCAAAGCTGCTAGGTGGCATTTTGCAGCACCAACCCATATATGGCAGCAATACTCCATGCACGACCGGAATTGCGCTTTATATAAAGTAAGCAGCTGTCCCAGCGTGAAGTATCGCCGCACCTTTGCAAGGACTCCCAGCTTCCTTGCAGCTGCTTTGGCCTTGGACTCAATGAACCGCCCGAAGTTCAAATTTGAGGATATTTCAAACACTAACATTTGAAGGCAGTCAAGCCAAGGTGAGCTGGCTCCTTTTTGCAGTGAAGAGACACGCTTGTGTTTTGGAGGCGTTGTACTTCACAAGATTGGCATCGCCCCATTCAGAGACTGCCTGTTGTGTGAGATTCACATGCTCTACCATAGCTTCTTTTTCGGACTGGATTTGATCCCGACTGGCCCGAGGACTTGGTTGGTATCTCTCAACAACTGTGCTATCGTCTGCATACCCATAGATATCGGGCATAAGCAGATCATAAATATGCAGCAGGAAGGAAAGGAATTCCTAGATATCAGTAAAAAGGTTCACCAGTTCACGTTACTTAACTTACAAAAAATAGAAGAATTACGGTGTTATTTCACGCTGGTATTTTGTACAAGCGCAATCTTTCCTCGGTCGATGATTTGTTGTCATAGTAACAGTAAAAATAAGTCCTTTAAACGTACATATATGGGATAAAAGGATTCAGTGAATTTTTCCTCCGTGCTATTGTATTTTTATTGAGAGTAATATTTAGGATTTATCAACTTTTACACACTACTTGTAGATCTTTTTCTTCTGGTAACACGGCATTCCTTCTTAGTTCTTAAATTTTACATTACATTAAGATTTATTTATTAATACACACACACACACACATATATATGTGGGTAAGGCTCACAAAAAATGTACTTCATCCATATTTTTCGTGAGCCGCATTTTGATTAAAGAAAAAATATTTCGGAAGTTCCTAACAAATAAATCTTTTTGTTTCCTGTGTTGGATATTATTCACTTGTTAATATCAGTCCATTAAAATTGTTATTTTATTTGAATTTAACCAAAAACAAGCAACAACAAGAAATTGCCAACTTATTGTTTCATAGAAAAACAAAATGTGTCCACCCCAAATAATATCCTTTTTTTTGTTTTTCACCGTGTAAGTAATAACTCAGATGTATGGGAATAAAACTACTATTGCAATAGTAGATACTGCTTTCAATATAAAATTTCAGTGTCATGTCAGACATCTTCCTTATTGGAAAAGGCAGTACTCGTGTATGTGTGTGTTATTTTATATATTTTTCGTTTTTGGATTTTAACGACTTTTCGGAAGAAATTTTGCATGGTAAGTAATAACATTTATTTACTAAGTTTAAGGCCAATTAAGGGATATGTAAATTATTAAATAATGTATTATTTCACTTTTTTGCATTGTATTTAATTTTGCTACACGACTTTTATGTTATGGTATTCACGCGTGTTTGTTCACGTGTGTTGCGTGTGTTACGAATTTGGGTGACGTAACACACGTGAAGAGTGTAAAGCTTAGTGCACATTGCAATATTTACATCATCAACAGTCTGAGATATACGCTGCTGGACAAAGTAAAGTACGCTGTTTTATATGTGGTAGAGCCATGCTATAGCTATATTAATAGTATAGTAGTTGTATAATGATTTCTTAATGATTTCTTATATTTACGCGAACACTACACATTTAAATAAAACTAACTTTACGGATTTTATCGCGTTTATTAACTTATTTCATATTTCCGACGTTTCGAGCACTTTACAGCACCCATGGTCACGGGTGGGGGTGAGGGGGGGGGGACTGAGGTGTATGACGTCCCAATGTCATAGTTCTTAGTCTTCAAGGCTGACAACGCATCTGCATTTTTTCGCAAACGAGGATAGATGTACTCGTAGATATCTATGCAAAGAAACCACTGTACGGTCAGGTGGACGGATTGCACGCTTGTCACCCTTATCCTATAAAAAGGCCTCCCCAAGTTCTTCCCAAAAACACGCGATCCTGAGCCAGCTGCATGCAACGCTTATCCGCAACTTTTATATGGTAGAGCTGACCCACACTACGCTTTATAAAACATGTTTTTTCCAGCATTATTTTTTTTCAGATGCCACTAACACCTGCTGAAAGACAAAAGCTCTATCGAGAAAGGCTGAAAGAAAAAAATCCAGAAAAGTTCTTAACACAGAAACGAAAAAATTGCTAAAAGAACAAAACGAAATAGAAAGAAAATAACAGAATATTCTTCGTCTGCGCAGGAAAATATTAGAAAGCAGTGGAGAGAGAGAAAGAAGAAAAGCAAAGAAGAATCGAAACCTCAAGAAGTGCCTTTAGCAGAAAATACACAGATTTTAAAACAGCAGATGAATCAATATAGAAGAGGTATTTAGCTATTACTAAAATATAAACGGTCTTTAAAAAATATGAGGCTAAAAGTAAAGAGATGTGTACGCAAAAATAATGAGCAATTAGAAATTATCAAAAAGAAAGACGAATTAATTTTTAGTTTTGAAGAAAAGCTAAACTTGAGTACTAATATTACAAAAGACGAAGATTTTGAGCGAATGACCCCGCTTTGAAAACGAATGCCTACATTAATCAAAATTTGCCTAATATACGTTCTGAAGAAAAGGAAAGAGTAAAAAAAGCACTCCTTGAACATCGTGTCACTGTGAAAAGTATAAAGGAGAGTTACAAAAGTAATAACACTGAAGAAAAACGCATACTAAAACATGTTTTCAGCAAAAATGATACCATAGATAGATACTATCTATGTATGTATGGTATGTAAACCAGAATAGCTACTTATTTAGGCTTAAAAGGAAAAATTCGTCATACGCTACAGAAAAATAAAAGTTGTCTCATACAGTCCCAGTTGAGAGAATTTTATGAGAGGGATGATGTAAGCAGAATGACGGCCGGTAAAAATGAAATTAAAACAGAGTAACAGAAAAAACAGAGAAGGTATTTGTTTGGAACTTTACATAAACTATATAAAAAATACAGACAAGAAGGAGGGAAGTTGTCATTTGCTACATTCAAAAGATACAGGCCCTTTTAAGTATTACCCCCAAAAGCTGAAAAACGAGATACTTGCGCTTGCAAAAGACATGAAAATTTGCAAATGAAAGCCACGGTACTGCAGTCGATTGGATTAATAGCAACAAAAGATCTTGACGAATTATTGTACATGGTTGTTTGTGATTTAAAATCTAAGGAATGTTCTTATGGAGAGTGTGAGTTGTGCAAAAATAAATATATCGACTTTACTATGGGTGACAAAAATCCAAATGATAATATTTCATGTAATGAATAGGTTTTGAAACCCTATGAATACAAAGCAAAAAAATAGTGATGTGACGAAGACTACGAAGAAAATCGATAAGGACAAAAAGACGGGTTCGGTAAGAATGCTACTAGATGCGTTTCAAGAAGAATTGCAAAATGTCCAAACCCATTCTTATAATATCTTCCATCAGTACAAAAAATATCGACGGTGTACAAAAAATTTGGATGATCGCAACGTAGCATTACACATAGATTTTTCTGAAAATTATGTCTGTAAATTAAGCACTGAAATACAAGCAATGCATTTTGATGGATCGAGACAATCGATCCTTTGCATCTATATCTCCAAGCAAAGAACACGGACCAGATGCCATTTGGGCGCATCTCTTACCAGTACTGGAATTGATCAAACAAAAATTTCCTCAGGTAAATGGGATTCATTTTTATTCAGATGGCCCTACTGTTCAGTACCGTCAAAAGAAAAACTTTTACTATTTCTCAAAACTAACAAAGGAACTCAGTTTTCCATTTTCAACATGGAACTTTTTCGAAGCCTCCCACGGCAAAGGACGTCTTATGGCGTAGGGGGAGCTATAAAACGTAAATTAGATTCATTTGTCGCTTATGGTTCGGACGTTCCTGATCCTGAAACAGCTTACCAACCTCTGCAAGCGTCTGAAACCAAAGTACAACTTTTTTATGTCCCGGAAGAAGCTATACTGAATGAATCAGTAGATCTCGTACCAGTCCCAAACACCATGAAAATCCATCAAATTATTAACAACGTTGACTCAGCATACTCTATTTTCTACCGTTATCTAAGTTGTTTTTGCCAAAAGAGTAGACCAGGTTTTTGCGACTGTATTAATGTAAAATCTGCGAACTTACTAAAACAAACAGCAGTGAAGAACGAAAATACAATACCGCCCAAAAAGATGATTACAATATTATCAGACATAAAGAGTACCGAGGAGAATAAGTGTTATTTCGATTTGACTCAATATGGCCCATTTATTTTTAAAGAAGTTAACCTTAATATTAAAATTGTTGCCACAACATTAAAAGAAAATGTTTCGCCATCTGTACATTACAAAATTAATGCAAATAAAAACAATCCGAAGAAAAGAAAGCTTACTGGCATACACCTTACAACAACTAAGAAAAATAGAAAAAGTATGAAAGCAGCACAGACGAAGACGTGTATTCTTTGCATGATTCTTCCGATGAAGAATATCACATTTCAGATAACGATGATTACTTTGATGACACATATTTTCAAATGAAAGAGTAGAACAATATATCAGATTTTAGAAAAAAAACGGATTCAAATAGAGTGGAAAGAAAAAGAACTGAACAGTCAAGTAATGAAGATGAAAAAAATGACACTTAGAAGAAAGTGACAGAAATAAGTCTTATGTCTAATGAAAATGAGGGGGTAATAAAAACAAAGGGTGAATCGGTGTTGGCTACAGCTCAGCATAATGATTTAAATGACTTTGACAGTTTAAAAAACGATTCGGAAGTGACATCGGATATTCAAGCAGATATATGGAGGCTATGTTTCAATGACACAGTACTACTACGATACTACCAAAGAGGCTCGTGGAAATACTACATCGGTTTTATAGAAGATATTCGCGTTGAAGAAGGGAAAAGTTATTTTACCGTAGGGTTTTTAAAAACCGTAAAAAAACCAGTACTAAAGTTTGTTGTTCAAAAAATAAAAGATTTATTGTAAAACAGATTAAGATTACACAAAGCATTGAACGGTCAAAAGAATACTTTTTAGCTGCTAATAGCGACGAGGTTTATTTTGAGTAGGATATAATATGTTGAAAAGTTATATTTTGTTTGATTGTATTATTATTTTTCTAATCATTTTGAAGTACAAATTTTGATTTCATTATTCGAATAATTAGTAATTAAGAAAAAATAAATTATGCTTTGTTTGTGAAGTTTTTGAATTTAAATAAATGAATCTATTCTAATATAATTAAGCGGAAGAGTTTTTTTTGTTTTTTTTTGTTTCATTAAATGCGCTAATCTCTGGAACTACCAGTCCGATTTGAAAAACTCTTTTTGTATAATATAGCCAAATTCATGTCGAATAGTATAGGCTATCTCGCATTAAGCTATATTACTCAGCTAGCCTAAAATATGGATATTTGTTAAGCAAGTCAGAAGAAAAAGCACTCCCGAAATGATTTATCCGCGTACGCTAGTGTTATCGTCAGGGATACGTAAATATAATGTTCTAGAAAAATATAGATCTATACTCCGTCTAAAAAAACGTCCACGATACCATATGTTGATTTCCTATACGTAAGTCATAATTAGGTATTTTATGACAAAAAAATATTGAAAATTAATAAAGTGATTTATGAGCGTTATTATTAGGCATGGCCTATTTATCCTTACGAACAAAAGTAACTTCATCATCAAGACAATTTTATGAAGATAAACTTTGTTCTTTATACCATGTTAATTGGACGCATGGCTTAAGAGATAATGTAAAATTGAAATAATTCAATACTGGCTGGGCGCGCGAACGACACACCTTAGCCGCCCGGTGAGAACTGCGAGAACTGCTCAACCGGTAGGGGGAGGGAAAGTGGATGAAACTTAACTTCGCTCTACATCATACATAATATGCCGACAGATAAAAGTACTCCATTAATTTTTTCATTTTTCGCCAATTTTACCTTCCATTTCTATCAAATAAAATATTTAATTGCAATTATAAAATGCTTGAACTAGGTCATGTCGCGCACCTCCAACACGTGATGACGCGGGTGAAACCGCGGGGCACAACTAGTTGGTCTATAAAGTATTTTATTTGAAATTCCATTATAATAAATAGTCTCGTGTTTTTTTTTATAGGATAGGGTGACAAACGAGCACACAGTCCACCTGATGGTAAGTGGATGTTGTGGCCCATAGACATCTCAATTTATCTTCAATAAGGAATCAAAATGCAGATGCGTTGTCACCCGTGAGGACTAAGATGGAATGCCTTTTTTACAGAGAGCGTGGTCCTTCCTCGGTCGAGCTTACCCATTCGTGCTACAACTATACTACTAATATAGCTGCAACATGGTTTTACCACGTATATAAATCGTGTGAACTAATCTTAACAATATTTCCAGTATGTTATCAATTTCCAGTGTGTTTTTGTGCGTTACAAGTTCCCGTGTGTGATGGTACATTTTCTGTGAGCCTTACCCACATATATATATACACGTATACATGTATATATGTATAAATTATATTCGCGATTTTTTTAATGGGATTCGAACCCAGAATCCGCTTGAAACTTAGATACACTAACCACTTTGTAAGTATTAAGTCTTTTCGTTATAACTCGAGAACGGCTGACCTGACTTTTATGAAACGTTTGTACATGAAGCTTATGTTTTCCTTTTACCCATTAGCTATAAAAGGTGCTCATAAATTACGTAATAGATATCCCTTTTAACGCACTTTTAATATTGAATGAAATGGAATGCATGCGGGGCCGAAGCGTAGATACATGATGTATGTTAGTACGTGTAAGAATACACAAAATATTCTTCATACATATAAAACACTCATAAATATAAATTACTACAAATAAGTAACATAATAATACTCTGTGCGTGTTACACATAAATATACAATACATAATATACATATTATGAACAGAAAACATATAATCCTATACACAAGTAGCAATATTTCAGAAATTAGGCCACTAGAAGAAGAAAAGTTATGATCTAGCACAGTAGCTTTATCGGCGCAAGAATGTGACATAAATTTGACACGGGGTGGCTAACGCGTCAAATAATTTCCTTGAAATATCGCAGATTAAGTTTGTATTTGTATATACGGTTGTGTAAAACCATATAAGATTGAAAATAGTATAGGAAATGGATTGATTGATATAAGAATTAAAGTTTCTCCCCTTTTGTAGTGTTTGTCTAACTTTTATTGCACTAAACAACTTCATCGACTAGCTAGACGTATGTATTTCATATGAGACGTGTGTAACTGAGAGGCCACTTTTTGGAAAACGTATCGTAAATCGTAAACGTATCGAAAACGTACCCTTGTATCTGTTTGTGTTTGTAGTACCATTAAGGTGAATGAAATAGCTGCATGGTAGTGATATCTTTATTTTCTTTATTGTTCATCTTTATTGTAGGTTAGAGGATAAGCGTTCGCCTTAAAATTTCATAGGATGGGAGAAAACTGACTTTGATATCAGATAACACAATTGAAAATGTTAATTTGTATAATTCTCAGCGCTGTGCTATACAGTACCTTTCAGTACATGTTGGCGCATAGGGACAGAGCGGCAAACATTTCGTTGTCTAAAACTCAGGGCTTGAAATACCGATTAAGTGGTACCCTACTAATGCCAAAGGTAGTGTTATAATTACATGTAACGTTTTTGATGTGTAACATCTTTCCTCTCGCTTTCCCGCGTTATGTGGGAGTAACTTCGTAATAAGGAACGTAAGTGTGTAACAGGACGACGGAGAAGCGCGCGCGAAACTAATTAATATGTGTAAATTTTATTAATAAATGTATTTACTGATGAAAATAAGGGTCTGAAAACAAAAAAGCTCTTTTTAGGATATAATAGTAATTTTACTTATTACCAAGTTGAGATATCTAATGAGATTCCAAACATAATACTCTCTTGTTTTTTTTTATTCATATGATTTACATTCGAATGACGTTACACGTAATTTATATTACAAAATGTTAATTATCAATAAAATTAACGTTGATCGTTAACATTTATAAAAAAATGACAAAGCGAAACAATGTCCTTAAAAAAACGGTGACGAGCAGATGTTAAATCAAGTCTTAAAATTACACAAATTGTGTCAGCGCGACGATACTTTCTTCATTAACTGCGCATTGTATTCGGTAACGTTTTTTTTTTGATAATTGCCTAGAACTGGTACCGTTTTTCATCGCTACGGTAACAAGTTAACGATGATTTGTTTTACCGTTGTAATAATAACGAATATGAAATTAACGGTATTTAACGTTATTTTATTTTATATTTATTGGTATTGGTCACCGTCGGCACCAATTAAGTTGTTATTAACATGTTTGGTGGTGGAGGTAAGCACCGCGAGGAAACCTGAATGATTGAGGATTAGCTATTTTGAGAATATACTTAACTGTAAAGTCCGCTAACACGCGGGTAATTGCTCAAAAACCCTAACGCATATGAGGTGTGTTCTCTGCCACCATTTTAATATTTTTATACTTTAATTTAATAGGATAAGGTTGACAAACGAGCACACAGTTCACCCAATGGTAAATGGTTGCTTTGGCCCATAGACATGTACATTTATCCTCGATCACGAATCCGTGAGGACTAAGATGGAATGCCTCGTTTCCGGTAAAAAGGGTCTGCGGTTCTCTACACTCACCTTACGAAACACAGTAGCGTTAGGCTACTATTTTACTCTGGTATTCTGTGAGAACGTGGTCGTCCCCAGTCGAGCCGACCATTCGTGCCAAATCTATACTACTAATATAGCTGCAGCGTGGTTCCACCATTTATAAAGAAAATGTTCCTATATTACGTGGTGTGGTTTGGGCGTCACCGATTACACCATTTTATCACGTGGTTGTCGTGAGGCCAGTAAGATTTCATGGCTTCCGATATATGGCGGCCTACCATGTCGTAAAATATATCCAGACAGCGTTAAAGCTGCGATTTTATCTAAATTTAGCATGGTCTGAAGCAAGTCAATATCGATAGGTATACATAAATGAACATGTATACGAATACCTAATAAATAACAAGAATAATAATTATATTAAATTTTTTATAATGTATCTTTCCTTTCTTTTTTACTGCCTTGCAATATTTTACACATTCGCACTTTACCTTATAATAGTTTTCCACGCTGGCAATACGTATATGGTTCCGAATTTAGCCCTGAACATGTCGTTAATGTAAGCCGACAGAACAAAGATATTTAGGAATTTCTGAAACATTGCCAGCAACTTAGATAAAATACAGTACAATATTGACAGCATGCTCATCTTTAGAAGTCATATTGACGCAATAACAAAAGAAGCTTCTAAATTATCCGGGTTTATATCCAGGTAAATAAAATCTTCTAAAGACCCTGACTTAATCATTGCGGTCTATAACTATTTGGTGAGAAGTATTGTGGAATACGCTTGCCCAGTCTGGAATCCAGGGTACAAGTGTCACTCAAACCGACTGGAAAAGATTCAGAAAAGGTTTATGTACCAGTTATCGTATGCAAATAACCAATGCAGGACACTTATTTCATATGAGAGTAGATTGGCACACTACAAATTGGAATTGTTATCCAAGCGGCGGAAATCATCTGATGTCATGTTCCTCTATAAAATTATCAATGGTCTCATAACTGTCCGGACATTTTAAATCATTTAAATCTGTCGGTCCCTAGAGCAGCCAGTCGCATGGGCCGCAAAAAGACTTTTGGTACGCTACACTGTAAAACATTGGCGGGTCATCACTCGCCATTGTACAGAATGACTAATAGTCATAATAATATTCGTAATTTGTTCGACATCTACCATGGTTCTAAGGCCTCAGCAAGGGCTAACATTAGTTTGGCCATTAATTAATTAATATATTTACTACTTGAGAGTTTTTTCATTTCTTAATTTGTATTTGTTATTATCGTGTCCACTTGTTGCATGCTGTGTTCACTGTTATTAGAATGAACAGAAACAGAATCAGAAACTTATTTATTCAATATAGATTATAAATAATACTTATTGAAAGTCACTCTTTTGTATAATTACCACTGGTCCGAAAAAAACCTTTTGTCCTAGGAAGAACCAGCAAGAAACCCAGCGGGACTTTTTTTTAAAATAACAGCTTACAATCATGTATGTTACACAAATTAACAACACAACAAATTAGAAATAGCTTGGGAGCGATCACCTCACTTCCAGGGGTTATTATCATCTATAAATTCTTTAATATTATAATAACCCTTTTCATACAAACTTAGTTTAATAAAGTTTTTGAACTTTGAGCAGGTCAAATTTTGTATATTTTCTGGAATTTTGTTGTAAAAGCGTATACATCGCCCCAAGAATGAATTACTGACTCGATGGAGTCGAGTAACTGGTACTACTAGCTTGTGTCTGTTCCTAGTATTTACAGAATGAATATCACTTATTTTTGTAAAACTACTTTTATTTTTGTGTACGTACATTACATTTTCATAATTGTATTGAGGGGCCAAAGTTAATATATTAATTTCCTTAAATTTTTGTCGCAACGTTTGTTTGTTACTTTTTCTGCCGACCTCCAAAAAGGAGACGGTACTCAATTCGACTGTATGTTTTTTTATGTATGTTACCTCATAACTTTTTCATGGGTGAACCGATTTCGATGTTTCTTTTTTATTTGAAAGCTGGTACTTCTCGTGTGGTCCCATACGAATTTGATCAAGGTCAGAGCAATAGTTTTTGAGTTATTCTTAATAACTTATATTGAATTCGGCAGAACAAAATTTATAATTTTTAATTATTATGTTACCTGAACCATTTAAACGTTACATTCCATTTGAGAACCAAATAAAAAAAAAATAAAAATTTTTGTGTTGAAAGTTGAAACCTACTTCAGTCATAAGTCTATTACTTTATAATACTTGATAGTAGTTTGCAATAAATAATAAATTTTCTTAAAACAAAAGTTATGAATAAAGTTTTCGGCACATACCAAACAAAATATCTATTTTGTTAGCTTCCAGGGGAATACTTGTAATTTAGTTAACTTTGCTGGATGGTTCCTTTATCTTTGTGGCCAAAGTTAGTTATAAATTACTGTTTTGCATTTTATTGCATACTCAAACTGGGTGCGGAATCGAGGAAGCTGGCTAAACAATATTAAAGTTTTCTAACATCCGTGCCATCACATAATAAAAAGAAAGATAGCTATTGTGGGTTCAAGGGAGGGATGACTTTGAATTAATCTATTTTTAACGCCCTACGAAAACAGAGTTGTGTTATAAGTTTGTAGTTTGTATCTGTGAATCTGTGTATTTCTGTGCTATCATAGTTTCTGTACGGATGAACCGATTTTTGTTTAATTTTGTTTTTCGTTCGAAATGTGTCTTGATAAGTATTCTGAGCTGTTTCAAGAAAGTCTATTAAGCCGTTTGAAAATTATCAGCTTTTTTTAAAGATGGGCCGACTATAGTTCGGCCGTTTAGAGAATGCGTTCCTGACATGTTTCGATTGAACTGACGACGACGACGACGACGACAACTTTGTAATGGCGTTGCAGTTACGATAAAAATATATTTGCTGGTTGTTTACCGTTTTAACAAATGATGAGCATTAAAACAACATTATTATATCAATAATCAATGAATGTTATAATTTTGTGCCAAACTGAGTGTCAAATAACTTGGTAAACAATATTTTTCTAAATCTATATTGCGCTATTACAAGGTTATGTCAGCACTTTATATTTGTAGTGCTGTGCTAACAAATACAGGCAATAACAGTATCGTAATCTGTTCTTATACAGTTATACTTTATAAAATAATACGCTTTGTGTTTCTTTTTAAGAATTTGAAAATAATGGACAATAGGATAACTTTTATTAAATATAAAAATAAAACTACGAGCAAACCGAACGCGCGAAAGAAAGTAGCATTTTTATATTTAGGTTGAAAATGGTAACCCCAAATGGCGTTATGGGCCGCCATTTTGTGACGCTAAAACAGTCGTTTGGTGTCGTTTCGTGCGCATAGACCACGTTCTTCAAGTGTTTTCTATCTGTTTTTATTTGATTACCCGGCTTTAGTTTAATGGACTGTTTCTGCTTTTCAAACTGACATCGGCGCTAAATCGGAATTCGATTGTGTTTTGTATTGCGTTCTTTTTACTTTTGGTGCATAATAATGCCTAAACGTGGACAAACATTGAAAAGTGGAGCCGTGAGTTAATCATCAAGCTGCAAGATTACTTTGAGCGGGAGCGGCAAAATGGCGGACTCCTGTTACCTGTCGAACAAGTACAAGAACGCGTCTCTCAGGCGCTTGGAGTTAGCAAACGAACGATAACAAATATTAATAAAGAAAAGTTCAACTCTACTGGCACGGAAGATAATATTTTACGTACTCCGAAGAAGAAACGTAGAACTAAACCCGTGACAGATATTGACACCTTTGACGCCGATGCAATCAAAAATCATATATATGGTTACTATTCCAGAAATGAATATCTCAACAGGAAGAAGCTTTTGGCATCGTTAAGAGAAGCTGGACTGTTTAGCGGGGGTAAAACTGCTTTAACCAAAATCTTAAAAGATATTGGTTTTTCGTATAAAAAAAAACAGTCAAAAGAAAAATTTATTTGGAAAGATACGACATAATTTTAAAACGGATAAGTTTTTTGAGAAAAGCAAAAAATATTGATAACTGGGATAATGTCGAGTTCATTGACGAGACATGGATAAACGTCAATCACACAGTTTCCCGTTCTTGGACGGATGATAAACAAGCGTCGACGTCGAAACTAGCAATGGGTAAGGGGGCCCGTCTGATAATATGCCACGCAAGTTCTGCAAAATACGGCTTTGTGGAGAACGAGTTACTGGCATTTCAATCAAAAACCACAAATGACTACCACGAGGAAATGAATGCCACTACATTTAAAGAGTGATTCCAGAACGTGCTATTGCCCAGCCTACAAGGGCCTTCTGTAATAGTCATGGATAATACCTCTTATCACTCGGTTCAAATACAGAAACCACCTACCCAAGCTAATAAAAATGAAGAAATGGTGGCTTGGTTACAAGCAAAAGGCATTGACGCAAATATGCAGATGCTAAAACCAGAGCTAATTAAATTAGTTAAAGAAAATAAAGCGGCAAATGTGCGATACGAAATCGATGAACTGGCTCTGGAGTACGGTCATCGCGTTCTAAGAATTCCACCGTATCATTGCCAATATAACGCGATTGAGCTAATCTGGGCTCAAATAAAAGGTTACGCCGCCCGACACAATGCTTCCCCGCCATTCAGCACGAAAAAGATGATGACCCTATTAGAAGAAGCCTGCGGAGAAGTCACAAGGGATGACTGGGCAAAGGTTGTTGAGAAGACTAAAAACCTGATTGTGGAACATTTTGACCGAGATATCAGGATTGATTCTATTATTGATAATAATATAATTATACATGTAGGCGAAGATGATGATGAAGACACCACCTCCTCAAGCGAATCGGGGTCTGATTAATATTCTGTACGCACATTCAATTTAATGTACTTTATTGCATAGAAATACAGATTGTAACTTTGTAACAAAGAATAAATAAAACAATTTTATTATATTAATATTACCTTTTTTTGGTTTCCACTTAAATTAATAAAATATAAAATTTAAATGATTCCGCCAATTTAAAACGAAAATAATCTTAAAAATAACGCGGTGGTTCATTTTGGAGGAACGGTAACGAACTCAGTGTTATGTTGTGCCCATCACTAGTCGTGACTAACTGATAGGTGTCAGGAACGCATTCTCTGAACGGCCGAACTATAGTCGCCGACTAGTCGGGAAAGCCGACTATTCGGCATCTTTTACAGTCAGCGACTAGTCGGCAAAATATGTAGATTATAATCAGTGGTTAGCAAATAAATTAAACCAACATTTTTTATTCCTACGAAATTGTTTTTTATTATACTTTTTCATTAAGCTGCTGTTATAGCTGTTTTTATGATAATTACCTAGATGCTCTCTTTATTAAATTAATTACTAGCTGACCAAGCAGACGTTTTTCTGCCCTTTCCGACGACCCTTCCTATGAAAAAATCCTTAAATTCGCAATAAAAAAATATTGAAAGTCCCTTATCGGGATAAAAAGTATCTCTTTAGTTGGACCAAACTGCACACAGTGTGCAAACTTTCATTGAAATTTGTTCAGTAGTTTAGGGAGTTTATCCCGGACAAACAATGTGACACCTAATTTTTATAAATAAAGATTAGTCTGTTACCATATTATAAGGAATTTAAGAATCAGTCAGTAATTAAGTATCATCAAACAATGACACATACATAAAAAATAAATAATAAAGGTACCTTAATAAAATTTCAATGCATCATAGATCTATAGTATTACTTTAAATTTACTTAGTCTTTGTTCAAGTATAATAAAATATAAAAAATAGTGTGATGGAATCATTGTACAATATTAAAATAAATTGTCAACAAGATGTTTAATGAACGCATAAAAAGTACTTTAATAATATCTTTGTTTTTAATTAGTGACTAGTTATGACGCAAAAATGTCAATGTTTCGGCGCGATCTGGAAGTAAGCGGTTCATTTTTGTCTCATATACATTGCCAGCTTCCGAAAATGGACGCTCGCTATAAACTGTGATGGCAGGGCAACAGAGCTATACTTTGGCTATAGGAGCCATTTTAGGATACCTAGAGCTGTTCTCATGCCACCACTTAAATGGATCTTCAGTTCGCTTTAAGACTGACAATGTGCAGTAAGAATGAACGTCGTGAGATGAACTAAATGTTTCGTCGTCAATATTGTGCACTTTTCGCGTAACAATTTCTTTGTAAACTCCCCAAAAGTTGCGATGAGCTTTCATTTAAGAGTTAGGATTTTGGGTATTTGTCTCGTTGTAATTTAGGTCATCTGTTCTTTAGGGCTTCCAGCAAAAACTATGATCTTACTGATATTATATTTTCATTATCAAAAAACTGTAGTTTGTACTTTGGATCGTAACGATACGCCTCAAGTTTTGAAGAATTTGTGCTATATATTCAATTCTAAGAGTCGTGGATTGCCAATTGCATGGTATGAATAAAACATGGAACTGCTTTGAAAATCGATTCATCGACAGCCTTTGCAATGTTCCTCGCATTATCTCGCACAATAGCCTGTATTTTGGCTGCACTTATATTCAATGAGGCAGGAATTTCTTCGAGACACACTTTTATGTTATGTGCGTCGTGAGATATAGGAAAACATTACATCTGGAGTATTGCGTGACGAAATTTCCTACCAGTGCCAGTTCCAGTTCCTACTATTTATCCTGCCAGTGTGCTGTGAAGCTCAAAAAATTTTCGTTATTGTTTGTATTTGTCCACAAATATGTAGTTACGGATAGCGCGGCAGCGCTCAGCACTCCGTATCGTATTTCAGTTTTAGTTTCCTCATAAATGTCGGGATTTTTTTTATAGGATAAGGGTGACAAACGAGCACACAGTCCACCTGATGGTAAGTGATTGCTGAGGCCCATAGACATCTACATCTATCCTCGTTTGCGAATCAAAATGCAGATGCGTTGTCACCCGTGAGGACTAAGATGGAATGCCTTATTTCCAGTAAAAAGGGCCCCCGGCCACCTGCACTCACCAAGCGAAACGCAGAGGTAAACCTCTACTTCACGCTGGTTTTCTGTGAGGCCGAGGTACCACCCCAGTTCGAGCCGGCCCATCCGTGCGACAGCAAAAGCTGCCGCTTGGCTCTACCACTGTTTATGATATTTTCTGACAGATACTTTCTACTAAGTAGTACATATTTTGGTTTAAGCTTCTTCACTGTTTTACACAATAGATAGAGGTTATTTATCTAAGGCAATCATGTCCCCTGTGGCAACACTTATTTCTCTGAAACGACCACTGGACCTAAATCACACTGTCTTGAATTGTTTGTTGTATGTATACTTAGCCTCTCGCTGAAGTTGATGGAACTGGCGACGGTGAGAAGGACTCACGTTGCGATTGAGAAGACGAAGACAAATGGACTTCATTCGAACTACTTTTAATAGAACCTGTCAATTGAGGCATCAACTCGTTGTGCTTATATTTTATGTGATTTGTCACACAGTACGTGAGTTTAATATAGTCATCCGGTTTATATAGTCACTTTCTGATAACTCAAAAACTACAGCCTTATTTGTATAGGTGGCTTTGTGATACGATAGCTCTTCACAAGTCAATCAAATAATAAAGGGTCAAAAGGGCGCTTCTTTATCGATGCCATTTTGACAGTTGATATTATAGTAAATATTTTAGTCAATTTTAGTATGGGGTAGTGTAGTTAGTTTTGGTTAAGTTCACTTTTCGAAGTGTTCCTCATTATTGTAAAGGCTTGTTGCTCTTTTTTTCTTAACATATTAGTCATAATATACGACATTGTATATTTGTCTCTGTCCTCCTCCTAGTTTTGGTTTTATATGGCTGCAAGGCTTGAGGTGACCATATTACCCTCACGTACGTTATTTGCTTTTCTACCTTGACCACCGCATGAAATGATTCCCTGGCACTGGTTATATTTCACTTTCGTCGCTTCTCCTTCAACATCATCGAAGAATGATGATATTGAAGGAGACCCGATAAGAGATGTCCACACTTGTGATTTTTTTTCGACATTTTACGACCGCACACACAGTTCTTTTATTTATTTCAACTAGGTTACACCGCTAGACCGAATATAAACAAAATGATCAAAACGTTAACAAAACTGTGTTGTGAGCTGTCACAGTACGCTTGGCGTGGCCGCACGATGGATCGTACGCATGCATGAGCGTGCCGAGTGATGACGACATAGCCCAAATACCTCCGAAAGGTTAATAATAAAGTGATAGATTTTGTTTCAGAGGTTTTAAAATTTTTAAATTTAGTTATTCCTAAGCTATTCAAGAAGAGAAAATAAAGAATATTTTTTTATCTATATTTAGGTTCAGATACTAGCTTCATAAGTATTTTTTAAGAAGTTATGATAATAATTAAATAGTTTCAATCGATCCGGTTTTAATCCCAGCCGTCACCAATAAAACTGTTAATTGCAATTTTTAGTGCTGATTAACTACGCGCTCCGTGGTGAAGAATAAAACCGTAAAGAAACTGGCATGTATGTGGAATAAAATTCTTTGAGAAATCGGTGAACATACATAAAAAACGAACATTCCGACGAATTAACGATTTCTTATATTTACGCGAACACTACACATTGAATAAAACTACTTTTACGGATTTTATCGCGTTTAATTAACTTATTTTTACTTTTTCCCGACGTTTCGGGTGCTTTACACCACCCATGGTCACGGGGGACTGAGGTGATTGACGTCCCGATGTCAGAGTTAAGCCGGAGTACCTTCAGCTTTTTAATTATTAATTTTGGGTTTTAGCCCGTAACAAAGTATTTTTAGACTGCTATCAAACGTAGTTTTGATCAAGAAGCACTGATTCTAAATTGTGACATATACATAATAATGAATGTAAAAGATGGATTTCCCATATCAAAGCTATTGAAGCTTTACCTTTGTTTTAATAAATTTATGCTTAGAAGTATATAGGTGGATGTTAATGTTCTTGTTTAAAGAAAAAAAAACGACGGGTTGCACTCCGGGAGTGCCGACAGAAGTGAAAACTTGAATATTAACGTTGTGCATTTTTGATAATTTGGAATGGCGGAAATTATTTATTATTATCTTATTTCATTTATTTTCATTCGAAATTATTTGTTTGGTAAACCTAAACCGCACATGTGCTTATTGTGATGTTATGAAAATATAGGTTAATGCTATAAAGTATAAACATATTACAAATATTACATCTATAATGTGTAAGTACATATTTATTCGCTGAAGGTCATACAGGTTTACGCACCAACCTCGGCACACCCCGATGAGGAGGTGGAGGAAATGTATGAGGATATCTCTAGAGCCATGCATTCCTTCAAATCCCAATATACGGTGTTAATGGGAGACTTCAATGCAAAACTAGGCACAAGAGAGAACGGTGAGCTGAAAGTAGGGAAATTTGGAATAGGGCAACGGAACCAAAGGGGCCAGCAGCTGGCCGACTTCATGGAGAAAGAGGGACTCTTTATGATGAACTCTTTCTTTAAGAAGCGGCCCCACAGGAAGTGGACCTGGTCGAGCCCCGACGGTTCGACAAAAAATGAGATTGACTTCATTATGACGACCAGACGACAACTGTTCAGTGATGTCTCAGTGATCGCGAGGGTGAAAACCGGCAGCAATCACCGAATAGTTAGAGGCACACTGAACCTAAATGTTAAGTTGGAGAGGTCTCGTCTGATGAAGTCAACGCTCCGTCCCCCTCGTGCTCTAATCCAAAGTCCCGAAACCTTTCAGCTCGAGTTACGAAACCATTTTCAGTGCCTAGAAGACTGCAATGAAGTGGACGATATGAATGACAAGCTCGTGGAAACTGTCCATGCGGTCGGAGCTAAGCTCTGCAAGATCCGCACAAGACAACAAAAACTCTCCGATCACACTCTTAATCTCATGGCTGTAAGACGGGAGATGAGGCTACATTCTTCAACAGATTTGACAGCATACAGGCAACTGAACAGACAGATCTCCAAATGCATGCGGCGGGACTTACGCAACTTCAATACAGCTCGTATTGAAGAAGCGATCGAGCGGAACCAAGGCTCCAAAGTCTTTGCCAGAGACCTGTGTGCCAGAAAGAGCCAACTGTCAAAGCTGAAGACCGAATGTGGCAGCATCGTTTCCGGGGCATCTGAGATTTTGAGTGAGATTGAGAGGTTCTATGGGCAGCTGTACACGTCATCGTTGGAGCCACACGCCAGTGTGAGTAACGATCCAAGAGCGAGTCTTATCCAACACTATTCCGAAGATATCCCGGACGTCAGTCTGAGCGAGATTAGAATGGCTCTCCAGCACCTTAAAAACGGCAAGGCCCCAGGCGAAGATGGAATTACAGCGGAGCTTCTGAAAGCGGGTGGAAGATCGGTACTTGAGGTCCTTCAGAAGCTCTTTAATTCCGTCCTCCATGGTGGCATTACACCGGAGGCGTGGAGCAGAAGTGCGGTGGTCTTGTTCTTCAAGAAAGGTGGCAACGCTCTCTTGAAGAACTACAGACGGATTTCCCTTCTGAGCCGCGTCTATGTGCTGTTTTCGAGAGTCATTACGAATCGTCTCGCGCGCAGACTTGACGACTTCCAGCCTCCCGAACAAGCCGGTTTCCGAAAGGGCTTTAGCACCATAGACCACATACATACCCTACGGCAAATTGTACAGAAGTCCGAAGAGTACAATTTGCCACTATGTCTGGCGTATGTGGACTATGAGAAAGCCTTTGATTCCGTCGAAATTTGGGCGGTGCTGCAGTCCCTTCAGCGGTGCCAAGTTGACTGTCGGTATATCGAAGTGCTGAAGTGTTTGTACAGTAGGGCTACGATGGCTATCCGAGTACAGAACCAGAGTACGAAACCTATCCAATTGCAGAGAGGTGTAAGACAGGGTGATGTTATATCGCTGAAACTCTTCACCGCTGCATTGGAAGACGTTTTCAAGCTTCTGGACTGGAAAGGATGCGGTATTAACGTCAATGGCGAGTACATCACTCACCTTCAATTTGCCGACGATATAGTCCTTATGACAGAATCGCTGGAGGACCTAAGCACTATGCTCAATGACCTCAATAGTGTCTCCCAACGGATAGGTCTTAAGATGAACATGGATAAAACAAAGATCATGTTTAATGTCCATGTCACACCTATGCCGGTAGTTGTTGGGAGCACTAAGCTCGAAGTTGTTGACGAGTATGTTTACCTGGGACCAATAGTTCGACTAGGTAAGTCCAACTTCGACCGAGAGGTCAATCGACGGATTCAACTTGGCTGGGCATCGTTCGGGAAGCTACGACACATCTTCTCGTCAGACATACCTCAAAACCTTAAAACGAGATTATACAACCAGTGCGTATTGCCAGTGATGACTTACGGAACTGAGACGTGGTCCTCCACTGCTGGCCGTATGAGGAAGCTCAAGGTCGCTCAGCGAGTTATAGAGAGAGCTATGCTCGGAGTTTCTCTGCGTGATAAACTTAGGAATAAGGATATCCGCAGTAGAACCAGAGTAACCGACATAGCCCAACGGATTAGTAAGCTGAAGTGGCAGTGGGCCGGCCATATAGCTCGAAGAACCGACAACCGATGGGGAAGAAAGGTTCTCGAGTGGCAGCCTCGTACCGGTAGGCGAAGTGTAGGGCGTCCCCCCACGAGATGGAGTGACGACCTGGTAAGACATGCAGGAAGTCGATGGATGCAGGTGGCTCAGGACCGTGCTTTGTGGCATTCTTTGGGGGAGGCCTATGTTCAGCAGTGGACTTGTGAAGGGCTGTAATGATGATGATGATGATGATTACATATTTATCTATATTAATAATTTCGTCAAGCAGTACAGTAGACTCGATCGAAACCTAATCTTAATAATAAAATTATATTAATTAATAAATGAAAATTAATTGAACCTAACTTACTTCCTCTACTACGCCTCGCCGGCTGTCTACTCTCCGTCCGTCTTACGAATTTTCCATCAGGACACGTGACCTGACGCGAGTTTAACATTTTTCACCCATTACAAAAATGTACACAACGCCGCTAAAGAAATTTTCACTTCAAAATAAATAAAGTAGAACTGTAATATTTCCTACTATAAAACCTGACAAATTTTATAACATTTTTAGCAATTTCTAGACTTTAGCGTATTATACGAGAGTAACATTCTTTAGAAAATCTTGCAGATTTCCAATAACAGTCAGTTTATTTATATTTATTATATATATTTATAGTTTTAACATTATGAATAAAAACTAGAAAATACTTGTTTGTTTGAGTGCTCTTTCGAAACTTGACTCATTAACTGAATTGCAAGTTGCTACAGAACTAGATTTTTATGTAGTGATTTTTTTATATCTGATAAAAAAAATTTTGGATGATATCACGACGATTTGATGATAACCTGCTCAAAGCAACTGTTATGTTGCAGGTCTGTGCCAAAACACTTATTGTTTGTATTCGGGTCTTGTTGTTTTTATTTATTTATTATAAAATAACTGCCATCATGTGTTTCAATAGAGACATCTTCAGGTTACTTCCTTTTCACCAATCCGTAAAAGTTCACTATTGAACACAGGCCTCCCCCATAGATTGCCTTATAGAGGGGATATTTGTCAAAATTGGCAGGCAGTTCGGCAACCACAGTTTTTTATTATTTTGAGCAGTTATCAGCTAATCTTCTCCTGTCCTGTCTGCCGCGTGGTTGAGAAGTGTTAAAGAAATGGTGAACGTTTATCAAATCTATAACTTTTACTCTATCAATAATTAATAGTTTACGTTGATTTTAACACTTTTATTTCATTAACTTGTAGTAACTTTTTTACTTTAAATACTCGTACTAACTGCGTAGTGGCTATGTAAAAATAAAAGAGGCAACAAAAGGAAAATGAAACTGAACAGATAACAACACAAAATAATAAAAAAACTGCGGTTGCCACACCGACTGCCAAGCGTGGCAACTACCTCATAATCCCCCGATGAGGCAATGTCTGGAGAAGGCCTATGTTCAGCAGTTTTAGCAGATTTTTATTTTCTGTAATGTAATAACACGAACATTATTATGCCACTCGTATTATATTGGTAACAGATGGAATAGCCATAGCAATACATACATGAATATGTTAACTGCTTGTCCGCCTGAACATGTTTAAGCCAATCATAAAATATGCAGATCACCTAACCTTTACCATTCTCACAGTGGTAGAGCCACGCGGCAGCTTTTGCTGTCGCACGGATGGGCCGGCTGGATCCGGGGTGGTACCATGACCTTACAGAATACCAGCGTGAAGTAGAGGTTTACCTCTGCGTTTCGCTTGGTGAGTGCAGGTGGCCAGAGGCCCTTTTTACTGAAAATGAGGCACTCCATCCTTAGGCCTCACGGGTGACAACGCATCTCCATTTTGATTCGCAAACGAGGATAGATGTAGATGTCTATGGGCCGCAGCAACCACTTACCATCAGGTGGACTGTGTGCTCGTTTGTCACCCTTATCCTATACAAAAAAAATATCTATGGGCTTGTTGGCTGTATGAGAAATGAGGACTATACGTTAGAATAGAATAGAATAATTTCTTATTCAATATAGATCACATATTAATTATAATTTTTTGGTGGTAGAGCCATGCAGCAGTTTTTGCTGTTGCACGTATGGGCCGGCTCGAGCCGGGTTAGTACCACGACCTCACAGAATACCGGCGTGAAGTAGAAGCTCTGCTTCTGCGTTTCGTCTGGTGAGTGCAGGTGGCCGGAGGCCCAATCCCCCCCCCCCCCATCAACATGGTAGCGGAATTACACAATAGACTACCCCAGGAGGGTACCAGTACCCCTGGAGAATCCCTCGCTGAGCATCCACGACCATGTTATTCCAATCCTGAGCGTGGATGCTCAGGCTGCCCCGCGTATTCTGGGGGGGGCAAAATTCCGCTCAAAAACATAACTGCTCGGGGTAAACAGAGCGACAATACCAAGGCGACCCCTGCCACGCTATCCGTGAATTTCTGCAACATCAGGGGACTTAACTCTAACCTAAACGCCGTCCACTACCATCTCGAGACGGCGAAGCCGGCCTTGCTCTTCCTGACCGAGACGCAGGTTTCCTCTCCGGCTGATATTTCGTATCTCTCCTACCCTGGGTACAAATTGGAGCACTCCTTTGTGCCTCGGGCTGGAGTTTGCGTGTATGTCAGAGAGGACATCTGTTCTCGACGCCTCGGCAGTCTTGAAGGTTCGGACCTGTCCATCCTTTGGCTACGCGTAGACAGCGACGACCATCCGCGCGTCTACGGGTGCCTCTATAGGTCCCATAGCGGTAATGCCGAAACAGACCGACTCATCGACCACGTCCAAATGGCTACAGATTCCTTGCTACAACAGGTCCCATCCGCAGAGATCGTGATCCTTGGCGATTTTAACGCCCACCATGCCGAATGGCTCGGTTCACGTTTAACCGATCATGCGGGGAGATCTGTTTATGACTTTGCCTTGGCATATGGTCTGACACAACTGGTTACTTCGCCTACGCGGATTCCAGATGTGGAGGATCATACACCTTCCCTGTTGGACCTTCTGTTGACCTCTCATCCGGACGGATATCAGGTTTCCGTCGATGCCCCTCTCGGCTCTTCGGACCACTGTTTGATCCGGAGTATGGTGCCACTCACGCTCCCTTCGCGGTTGCGTTCTGCAGGTTGCCGCCGTGTTTGGCATTACAGGTCGGCGGATTGGGACGGAATGCGGTCTTTCTTCGCATCCTACCCATGGGGGCGGGTTTGCTTCTCGCCGGATGATCCCAGCGCTGTTGCTGACTCTGTCACTGATGTGGTGCTACAGGGAATGGAACTATTTATTCCATCATCTGTGGTACCCATCGGAGGCAGATCTCAGCCTTGGTTTGGTCGCTCCTGTAAAACTGCATTACGCAGTAAGCAGGAGTGTTATCAAGCCTGGGCTGCGGCTTCGGCGACTCGGGATGTAAACACCAGCACACTTAAAAAGAAGTATAACTTCGCCTCCAGGTCCTTTAAAAGAGTTATTGCCAAGGCAAAGTCAGAGCACATAGGCAGAATTGGCGAGAAACTAGTTCGCCTTCCTTCGGGAAGCCGTGCATTCTGGTCTCTCGCCAAGGCTGTCCAAGGGAATTTCTGTAAGCCATCACTACCATCTCTGCACAGGGAGGACGACTCACTGGCCCATGACGCAAAAGACAAAGCCGACCTTTTAGGCTCCCTTTTTGCGTCCAACTCGACTCTTGATGACGGGGGGAAAACACCGCCGACCATCCCGCGGTGTGAGTGCTCTATGCCGGATGTGCTGTTCTCACAGCGCTCGGTTCGCAAAGCACTTCTCTCCCTGGACATCCAGAAGTCGAGTGGGCCTGACGGAATCCCCCCAATTGTGCTGAGGACGTGTGCTCCGGAGTTGGCACCGGTCCTAACGCGTCTTTTTCGGTACTCCTACTCCCAAGGCGTAGTCCCGAATTCATGGAAGACAGCTTTTGTCCACCCGATCCCTAAAAAAGGCGACCGCTTAGACCCGTCCAACTATAGGCCTATCGCGATCACCTCCTTGTTCTCCAAAATAATGGAATCCATTATCAACTGCCAGCTCATCCGGTACCTTGAGGATCACCAGCTGATTAGTGACCGCCAATACGGTTTTCGTGGGGGTCGATCAGCTGGTGATCTTCTGGTCTACCTGACCCATAGATGGGCGGAGGCAGTAGAGTCCAAGGGGGAGGCGTTGGCCGTTAGTCTGGACATTGCGAAGGCCTTCGATCGGGTTTGGCACAAAGCGCTTCTCTCGAAGCTCCCTTCCTATGGGCTTCCCGAGAAATTGTGCAATTGGATCACCAGCTTCCTTGCAGATCGGAGCATCAAGGTTGTTGTAGACGGTGCATGTTCTGACTACAAGCCTATTAACGCTGGTGTTCCACAAGGCTGTGTGCTATCACCAACGCTGTTTCTTCTGCATATCAATGATATGTTGCTAACTGGTAACATTCATTGCTATGCGGATGACAGCACTGGTGATGCTCTATACACCGGCCGTGCTAATATTTCTCGGGAAAACGTCTCCGAGTACCGGAACAAACTTGTGTCTGAAGTCGAGTCTTTGCTGGACAAAGTCTCGAACTGGGGGCGACTAAATCTAGTCCAGTTTAATCCTCAGAAGACACAAGTTTGCGCGTTTACCGCTAAAAATAACCCCTTTGTCGTATCTCCTCAGTTTCAAGGCACTCCCCTGGTTGCCTCAGCCAGTATCGGAATCCTCGGCGTCGACATATCGAGTGACGTGCAGTTTCGTGGTCATTTGGAAGAGAAGGCCAAATTGGCCTCTAAAAAGCTTGGCGTGCTTAGCAGAGCGGGACAGTATTTCATGCCGGCACACCGCCTGCAACTTTACAAGGCGCAGGTTCGGCCTCACATGGAATACTGTTCCCATCTCTGGGCAGGGGCTCCCCAGTGCCAGCTCCTTCCACTTGACCGCATCCAGCGCAGAGCGGCTCGAATCGTCGACGACCGAGTTCTTTCCGATCGGCTCGACTCATTGGCGCTGCGAAGAGATGTTGCATCTCTTTGCATTTTCTTTCGCATCTACCATGGGGAGTGCTCTGAGGAATTGTTCGGATTAATCCCAGCCGCCAAATTTCACGAACGCACATCGCGGCAGAACTCCCGATACCATCCACACCATCTGGATGATTGGCGGTCCACCACTGTGCGATTTAGAAGATGTTTTCTTCCTCGCACGACTTCCTTGTGGAATCGATTACCATCAGCGATTTTTCCGGACCGATACGACTTAGGGACCTTCAAGAAAAGAGCGTACTCCTTTTTAAAAGGCCGGCAACGCATCTGCAATTCCCTCCCTGGTGTTGCAGTTGTTCATGGGCGGCGGTAGTCACTTACCATCAGGTGAGCCGCATGCTCGTTTGCCCCCTCTACTATAAAAAAAAAAAAACATATATGCAATTCTTATTGAAAGTTATTTTTTACTTTACCACTTAATCGAAAAAAAACTTATGTCCTAGGAAGAAACCCAGCGGGACTTTTTTTAAAGTAAATTTTAAATGAAATGTTGTACAAAATATTTGCAAAATTTATTTTAGAAACAGCTTGGAAGCGATCACCTCGTTCCTATGGGTTATTATCAACCATGTATTCATTTACATTATAATAATCCTTTTTATTAAGTTTTGTTTAGTAAAATATTCTAACTTGGTAAAAGAGATTGTATATTTTCTGGGCCTTTGTTTTATTAGCGTATACATTGCCTTAAGAATAAATTTCTGACTGTGGAGTCGAGAAACTGGTATCACTAGCTTGTGTTTTTCTTAGTGTTTACAGAGTATTTATAATTTTTATACTAAAACTACCGTCATTTTGTGAACATACATTAAATTTTCGTAAATACGTATACTATTACTGAAAGGCCAAAGTTAATATATTTATTTCTTAAATTTATTTATTATTTATTTATTTAATTTAATTACACGGAATTTATCCAATTACAATAATTAAATAATAATAATTTCATACATTACAAAGAATAACTAACATAAATTTATACACATAACGACTAATATGAATTACAATAATAATACTCAATACAAAAATAATACGATAATACAATTTACAATGTCAATTTTACTGAATTAAACTCTCACACAGTTTTCAAAAAATTTCAAGCATTCTTCCATAACCACTCCCCATTCATCCGCAAATATGTCACAGCTGGGATTTTGGTCCAGTAGAGCATTTAGCGCAGTTAATGTTCGCGGAATGGGGGAAAACGCGCGTGCGACTGTTCGGCACGTTGGCTTTGAAAACAACTTATGCCTTCTGCCGCGACAGTAGTTGTTGGGTACGTAAAATCGACACAGCTCATCATGGAGATCCGGTGAGTCAATTCTGCCTCGGAGAACCTTACACATGGTTGTTATTTAGTCATTTGCCCTTCTCACTTCGAGAGAGTTATAACCCAAGCAATCTAAAAGAAACGATGTCTGGTACAAATACGGATAGTAACCATTCACTCTCTTATAAAAGAATCGAAGAAAAGCTTTTTGAACTTTTTCTAACATCAGACTGTATTTATCCTCATGAGGGTGCCACACGCAAGAGCTAGTCTCCAGTTTACTTCTGACCAAGGCATTAAAGATCAGCCTCACAACCGAGAGTTCCTTAATATAAAACGTAACTTCTTAAAGGACTCTTTAGCTAGTGCTGCAATATGATCGTGAAATGTAAGTCTTCGATCAAATGTCACACACAGATCTTTGACAGTTGTAGATCTAGTTATATCCCTGCCGTTTAACCTATACTGAAAGTCAATCGGGCTCAGTGCTCGGTAAAAACTTAAGGACTGACACTTGGAGAGATTGAATTCCATTTCATTTTCACGACCCCACTTATACACCAAATCGATGTCTCGCTGGAGTAACACGCAATCATTCACGGATTCAATTTTTGAAAACAATTTCAAGTCATCGGCATACAGAAGGCATTTAGCATGTCTGACGATATCCGGAGGATCGTTAATCATTAAAATGAACAAGAGAGGTCCAAGAACTGAACCCTGGCTAACTCCAGAACGCGTGTGGTATTGATGAGAATCATATATACCCAACCGTACGAATTGTTGACGGTCTTGAAGATAGTCTGCAAGCAATCTGAGAAGTTTAGGCGCAAATCCCAGAGAACTAAGCTTTGGGAGCAGCACATCGTTATTAACTCTATCAAAGGCTTTGCGAAAGTCGAAGTATAACACGTCTAATTGAGTTCGACGGTCTAATTGTGCCGAGATGTAGTCAACGACTGACAGTAAGTTGGAGTTAACCGATCTACCGTTCCTAAAGCCGTGCTACTCATTGTATAAATACCGTTCCACATGTCTATATTTTTTTTATGAAGTGTATTTTCAAACACTTTAGCTGGTGAAGAAAGAATGGCAATAGGTCTATATTTTTAGGCGTAACCCTGGAGAGTTTCCATTGCAAAGTATAGGTTCCGGTGGCCAGTGCTGTGTTGAAAATATGACAGAGCGGGTGGACTAGAAACTCCTTGCACTGCTTTACCAGCCATGGAGGAATATTGTCAGGCCCAATTGAGCTAGCAGGTTTAAGTTTTTTTATTGCAGAGGCTACATCATTCGGAGTGAATCTTAAAATATTAACATATTTACTCGTACCTGTGCAATCTTGTTGGTCTACATAATCAGCGTTAAGTCGTGGTACGTCTGTTGAGAAAACACTAGAGAAAAAGTTAGCAAAGATATCAGCAGCATCAACACCCGAAAATATTTTGTCGTTACTGTTTATGCATGATTGGAATCCGCCCTTAGAACGGAGACTCGATATGTGCCGCCAGAAGTTACGAGGGTTAGATGTAATGTCTTTCTCAATGGCATTAAGGTAGGTACTGTGCGCGCTCGCAATACGTATCTTCAACGAAACTCTTAGGTGTGAAAAAGTTTGGTATGTAAATTCACAATTGGTTTTTCTCCACTGCGAGTGTGGTTTCAGTTTGCGTCTGATATCTTCAATAATATCGCGAGAAAACACACAGGATACTGTTTATTACAAAATTTATTACGCTTTTTCTTAGGAATACAAATGTCAAAGATGTTATATATTATGTCATAAAATAATTCAGTGCATAAATGTACATCGTGCAAATTTGTAATATCACCCCATTTAAATGTTATTCTAAGAGAATCTCGCGGTTTTAGGTTGTTATATGGATGCCCCCTTACAAAACCGCGAACTACGCGGCAACTTCGATTCCCACACAACATTTCAACATTGTTTCCACGAGACAGTTTTGCTGACTTGATGGGAAACTCGGTCGCCGTGGACCCACAACGACGCACACTGTCAACCGACACCATCTTACCAGAAACCTAATGCAACGAGGCAATTCTGCTAACTTGATGGGAAATGTAGGTGCCGTGGATTTACAGTGCCGCACGTATTATAAATTCGAACGGCATTTCTGAAGATAGCTATAGCATAAAAATGCCCTTATCAATAATTTTTCAGACCAAAGAGACGAGACAGGTCTTTACAATGACCTTATGTTGGCCATGCAATGGAATAGTTTGCCCCAAGTATTTTACGATCGTTGTGTTAATTTATTTAGCACCATCATGACGTACGTGACTTTACACGAGAGCGTTTCCACAACTATCGCAACCAAACGTACTCTTTACCGAAAATTGACAATGCAAGCGTTTATACGTGAGTTAAAAGAGCCCTTAGGCTCACGTATTAGATGGATGCGACCCGACAGCGTTGAAAAAGCGCTCCAGTTCGTGCAAGATGAATTGAATGTAATGTACCTTCAGAACCGCAACGAATCAGTTTCTGAAAATAAATCGCAAAACCTACAATTACCTAAACCTATGCCTATGTTACATAACTTACCCGCGTCTAAGCCACTCAATTCTTTTGCACGGCCTCCACCAATATGGCAGCCACTACCACAAGGGTGGAAGCCAAATTCCCAGCCAATACCAGTTAGACCAATGAACATGCAGTCGCGTACTCAGCAAATGTTCCGCGTGCCACCCCCAAATTACAACCCCCATCAGAATAACTTTCAACTTGCACCCAGAAACGCGTCTTGAAACCAATGGCAGGGACCTAAGCCTATGAGCGGAATAAGTCATTACGTTACTAGGGAAAAACCTATAATTAATCAATTAACCGGTCATGATTGGTTTAAGCATGGTAATATTCCAGCTTTGAATTATTTCAAAACGAAAGAAATGAATTTAAATGAATGCAATAGTTACGGTGATTATTACTACCATTTCTATGAACCTTACGAATATTTTTACCCCGAAAATTAATTTTGTTATACTGAGATGCCTTCGGTCGAGTCGGGTTATGACGTAACAAATGAGGGACCCTCCGGCTACTCTGACGAACCTCAGCCATCAACTAGCTCTGTCGAGGAACAGGATTTTTAGATGTGCGTGAAGTCAGAGAATCCAAAATAGAATTAAACCTACACTTTAGAGACAGCTTCTTTTTATTCAAATTTTAGATCCACCCTTAAAATTCCTTTTAGACACTGGCGCTAATCAGTCCTTTATAAATCCGGCAGCTGTTGAAACTTTCTATTCAAACGTCCCATTAAACTTTGATCCTTTCGAGGTCACTAACGTGCATGCAATAAATAGAAATAATTATTCCATCAATATACCGTGTTTTACAGAATTTCAAAAATCCGAAAACATTAAATTGTACGTATATAAGTTCCATGATTATTTCCATGGACTTATCGGACTAGATTTATTGGAAAATCGGGAGGCGATAATAGATTTAAAAGACAAATTGCTTATAACACGTAATTCTACTAATCCTATAAATATGTACAATTCGCGGAACTTTAACTGGTATGAAGATATTATTCCGGCCAACTCATCAAAAATAATTGAAATCTATATAAGCGACGGAGATGCAATAATTAACGAACAAACTATTTCAAATTGTGTAATTGGTCAGTGCCTAACTAATGTACGGAACAATCGCGGATTTTTAGAAGTCACGAACCCGACACTACACGACTTAATATTTTTTCTCTAGAAAATTCCTTTCACGCGGAGTCTTATAATATTGAGTGCACGCGTACTAAATAAACCTTGTCACGTACGAAAGAAGTTTTGTCGCGTTTACGAACAAACCATTTGAAACCCGAGGAACGAGTAAATTTAGAGTTATTATGTAGAAAATATGCCGACGTATTTTATAGAAATATTTTATAGAAAGGAGAGAAATTAACGTTCACGAACAGAATTAAACATCGTATTAGGACAACAGACGAAATCCCTACCTACACAAAAGTTACCGATATCCGTTTAAACATAGAGATGTAGTTAGGGATCAAATGAGAAAAATGCTGGAACAAGGCATAATTCGGCCTTCGGAGTCCGCGTGGAGTTCACCCATATCGATAGTTCCAAAAAAATTTGACGCATCTGGAAAATCCAAATGGCGTCTTGTCATAGACTTCCGCAAACTAAACGAGAAAACTTACGATGATAAATACCCCATACCAAACATAAATGACGTGCTAGACAAGCTAGGGAACTGTCAGTATTTTACCACTTTAGACCTTGCTAGTGGGTTTTATCAGGTGGAAATGGATCCAAATGATATACCAAAAACCGCTTTAAACGTAGAAAATGGCCACTACGAGTTTTTACGCATGCCGATGGGCTTAAAGAATCCGCTATCAAGGTTCCAACGTGTGATGGATAACGTGCTTAAACGTGTTTGGTCTATTTAGACGACATCATTGTAGTCAGCACGTCTCTTGAAGAACACATGACCAATCCAGAAAAAGTTTTTCAAAGACTCCGAGAGTAGAACTTTAAAATCCAGTTAGACAAGTCGGAGTTCCTTAAACTAGAAACTACTTATCTCGGACACGTGATCAGTTAGGATGGTATGAAACCGAATCCTGATAAAATTTTTGCCATTCAGAAATATCCACTTCCTAGAACGCCTAAGGAAATTAAGCAGTTTCTCGGCTTGATAGGTTACTACCGAAAATTTATTCCAGATTTTGCACGTATAACAAAACCTTTAACACATTGTCTAAAGGAATGTAGAAAAATTGTAGCTGATTCAGAATATATTGCTTGCTTTGAAAAGTGTAAATTATTATTAACTAATGATCCCATTTTAAAATACACGGATTTTTCGAAAGATTTCTTGCTTACAACGGATACGTTTAATTTAGCGATAGGTGCTATATTGTTGCAAGGACCCATAGGCGCGGGCAAACCAGTGTGTTATGCTTCTCGTACTCTAAACGAAAGCGAGATCAATTACAGCACCATCGAAAAAGAACTCGGAGGCCCAATTCCCCCCCCCCCCCCCCCCCATCAACATGGTAGCGGAATTACACGAAAGACTCCCCAGGAGGGTACCAGCATCCCTGGAGAATCCCTCGCTGAGCATCCACTACCATATTATTCCACTCCTGAGCGTGGGTGTTTAGGTTGCCCCGCGTATTCTGGGGGGGGGGGGGGGGGGGGGCAAAATTCCGCTCAAAATCATAACTGCTCGAGGCAAACTGAGCAACAATACCAAGGCAAACCCTGCCACGCTATCCATGAATTTCTGCAACATTAGGAGACTTCACTCGAACCTAAACGCCGTCCACTACCATCTCGAGACGGCGAAGCCGGCCTTGCTCTTTCTGACCGAGACGCAGGATTTCTCTCCGGCTGATATTTCGTATCTCTCCTACCCGGGGTACAAATTGTGTTCTCGACGCCTAGGCAGTCTTGATTATTCGGACCTGTCCATCCTTTGGCTACGCGTAGACAGCCACGACCATCCCCGCGTCCGCGGGTGCCTCTATAGGTCTCATAGCGGTAATGCCGAAACAGACCGACTTATCGACCACGTCCAAATGGCTACAGATTCCTTGCTACAACAGGTCCCATTCGCAGAAATCGTGATCCTTGGCGATTTTAACGCACACCACGCCGAATGTCTCGGTTCACGTTTAACCGATCATGCGGGGAGATCTGTTTATGACTTTGCCTTGGCATATAGTCTGACACAACTGGTTACTTCACCTACGCGGGTTCCAGATGTGGAGGATCATACACCTTCCCTGTTGGACCTTCTGCTGACCTCTCATCCGGATGGATATCAGGTTTGCGTCGGGCCCCTCTCGGCTCTTCGGACCATTGTCTGATCCAGAGTGTGGTGGTACTCACGCTCCCCTTGCGGTTGCGTTCTGCAGGTTGCCGCCGTGTTTGGCATTACAGGTCGGCGGATTGGGACGGAATGCGGTATTTCTTTGCATCCAACCAATGGGGGCGGGTTTGCTTCTCGCCGGATGATCCCAGCGCTGTTGCTGACTCTGTCACTGATGTGGTGCTACAGGGAATGGAACTATTTATTCCATCATCTGTGGTACCCATCGGAGGCAGATCTCAGCCTTGGTTTGGTCGCTCCTGTAAGACTGCATTACGCAGTAAACAGGAGTGTTATCAAGCCTGGGCTGCGGCTTCGGAAACTCGGGATATAAACACCAGCATACTTATAAAGAAGTGTAACTTCGCCTCCAGGTCCTTCAAAAGGGTTATTTCTAAGGCAAAGTCAGAGCACATAGGAAGAATTGGCGAGAAAGTAGTTCGCCGTCCTTCGGGAACCCGTGCATTCTGGTCTCTCTCCAAGGCTGTCCAAGGGAATTTCTGTAAGCCATCACTACTATCTATGCACAGGGAGAACGACTCACTTGCCCAAGCCGCAAAAGACAAAGCCGACCTTTTAGGCTCCCTTTTTGCGTCTAACTCGACTCTTGATGATGGGGGACACACCGCCGACCATCCCACGTTGTGAGTGCTCCATGCCAGATGTGCTATTCTCACAGCGCTCGGTTTGCAAAGCACTCATCTCCCTGGACATCCAGAAGTCGAGTGGGCCTGACGGAATCCCCCCAATTGTGCTGTGGACGTGTTCTCCGGAGTTGGTACCGGTCCTAACGCATCTTTTCCGGTACTCCTACACCCAAGGCGTAGTCCCGAATTCATGGAAGACAGCTTTTGTCCACCCGATCCCTAAAAAAGGCGACCGGTCAGACTCGTCCAACTATAGGCCTATCGCGATCACCTCCTTGTTCTCCAAAATAATGGAATCCATTATTAACTGCCAGCTCATGCGGTACCTTGAGGATCACCAGCTGATTAGTGACCGTCAATACGGTTTTCGTCGGGGTCGATCAGCTGGTGATCTTCTGGTCTACCTGACCCATAGATAAGCGGGGGCAGTAGAGTCCAAGGGGGAGGCGTTGGCCGTTAGTTTAGACATTGCGAAGGCCTTCGATCGGGTTTGGCACAAAGCGCTTCTTTCGAAGCTCCCTTCCTATGGGTTTCCCGAGAAATTGTGCAATTGGATCACCAGCTTCTTTGCAGATCGGAGTATCAAGGTCGTTGTTGACGGTGCATGCTCCGACTACAAGCCTATTAACGCTGGTGTTCCACAAGGCTGTGTACTATCACCAACGCTGTTTCTTCTGCATATCAATGATATTTTGCTAACTGGTAACATTCATTGCTATGCGTATGACAGCACTGGTGATGCTCTATACACTGGCCGTGCCAATATTTCTCGGGAAAACGTTGCCGAGTACAAGAACAAACTTGTGTCTGAAGTCGAGTTTTTACTGAACAAAGTCTCGGATTTAGGGCGACTAAATCTAGTCCAGTTTTATCCTCAGAAGACACAAGTTTGCGCGTTTACTGTAAAAAAGAACCCCTTTGTAGTATCTCCTCTGTTTCAAGGCACTCCCCTTCTTGCCTCAGCCAGTATCGGAATCCTCGGAGCCGACATATCGAGTGACGTGCAGTTTCGTGGTCACTTGGAAGAGAAGGCCAGATTGGCCTCTAAAATGCTTGGCGCGCTCAGCAGAGCGGGACAGTTTCATGCCGGCACACCGCCTGCAACTTTACAAGGCGCAGGTTCGACCTCAAATGGAATACTGTTCCCATCTCTGGGCGGGGGCTCCCCAGTGCCAGCTCCTTTCACTTAACCGCATCCAGCGCACAGCGGCTCGAATCGTCAACGACTGAGTCCTTTTGCGATCGGCTGGATTCTATGGCACTGCGAAGAGATGTCGTATCCCTTTGGATTTTCTTTCGCATCTACCACGGGGGTGCTCTGAGGAATTGTTCGGATTAATCCCAGCCGCCAAATTTCACGAACGCACATCGCGGTAGAACTCCCGTTACCATCCACACCATCTGGATGATTAGCGGTCCACTACTGTGCGATTTAGAATATGTTTTCTTCCTCGCACGAATTCCTTGTGGAATCGATTACCATCAGCAATTTTAGCGAACCATTGACCAAATTGTCCCAACCGTTATGGAACCATTAAATAAATTTCACAGACAGTTATGTATAACGGTTGTTGGTGATAGTAAGCAGCGTCCGACGGCCTCTAAGCCCTTTGATACTCACACAAGGACGTCTGCATAAGTATCTTCATCAAACTTAGAAACTGATGTCATAGACTTAATTAAAGAGTTCGTAAATCCAAAACTTAAAACCGCGTTGCTCATAAATCCTCCTTTGGCTATGTACTATATCAAACCTATCATCCAAGAAAAATTTAAGAGCTCTTCCATGAATTTTGTATTGGCTAAGTTCAAAGTAGAGAACGTGAAGGAATATCTTAGACAACAAGCGATATTAAAACATTATCACGAGGGTAAAACTAACCACCGGGGCATAAATGAATGTCATTTAGCTTTAAGTCGTAGCTATTAGTGGCCAAAAATGAAGGACGACATTACAAAATTTATTCATAACTGCACTGTCTACCCTGCACTGGCAACCTACTACTTACAATTCAAGGCGAAAAATATTTAACAATCGTTGATGTAAGTATGCGCAAGCATACCATATTCGCGATGGAACTGCGAATAGGATTTTACAAGCTTTACTTAAATTTTGCAATAATCATGGACTTCCCTTAACTATAATTTCAGATAACGGAATGGAATTTACAAACCAATTATTTAACAAATTTACTAAATTAAACAAAATACATCACCAGCGATCATTGCCACACAGTCCTAACGATAACGGTATTGTAGAAAGGTTCCACTTCACACTATTGGAATATCTTCGTAATTTAAAATTAAGCCACACAGATCAGGATATAATTAATCTCATCCCCTATGGAATTCTAACGTATAATAGTTCCATCCATAGTTTTACGAAATGCAGACCGTATGATGTTATAAACAGCCACTTCGATCCACGAGATCCATTTGACGTAGATATGACCAAACATTTAATGCAACAATACGTCCAAAATCATCAAGAGAAAATGAAATTGGTATATGACGCAATTAACAGTTTGTCTCTAGATGAACGTACTCATATAATAGAAAATCGGAATAAAACACGCAAACCGGAAATTGAATACCAGCCCCGACAACGCGTCTTTATAAGTAACCCCTTAGCAAGCCGGCAAAAGTTAGCCCCAAGGTATAGTCAGGATACCGTCCTCGCAGATTTTTAACATTCGGTATTATAAATTTAATAGATTTAGATTTATTTTCGTTTATATGTAGATTATTAACGTTAAACCAATGCACCAATATTGATGTAGCATAAATCACTTCGTCACAATTATATGATTTCTTTCCTTAACCAATGGAAGGACGTCCAAATCATACCTATACCCAAAAAATAAATCCTTCAAGTTTTTCTCAATATAGTCCTATTTCGATTATTCCTTTCCTTTCCAAAGTCTTAAAACGCCTTATGCAACAACAAATTAATTCCTTTTGTTTAAGAAATAACATCCTCAACCTTCTCCATTCTGGCTTTAGATCTGGTCATAGTACGACTACGGCGTTGTTGAAAATCATGGACGACATTGGTGTTGCTGGATTTCAGCAACGCCTTCAATACTGTTGGTCATGTTAGGGTCAACATTCTGTTAGGGATTTTGCATTCTCTTAACATATCTCCAACTGTAATTTCCTGGTTTCATAGTAATTTATATGGGCGTCGGCAACGTATTCGTGCCCAAGATAGACTTTCTTCGTGGCTTGATGGCGTGCTGACGTTCGACAAGGTGGCGTCTTATCACCACTTTTATTCTCAATCTTTATTAATATGATTAAATCCCAAATATTTTCTCTCTACCACTTGTATGCAGATAATCTACAAATATGATACTTACAAACAACCTTTGAAGATCTTCCCAAAGCAGTGGGATGTATCAATAAGGATCTGGCATGTATTATCGACTGGAGTCTTTCTTATGGGTTAACGGTGAACCCTTTAAAATCCCAAGTCATAATTATTGGGAGTTCAAGAATCATTTTCGAAATAAAAAAAATGTCAACTACAACCCGTTATTTGAATAAAACTAATTTTACGGATTTTTTCGCGTATATTAACTTTTTTTATGTTCCCGACGTTTCGAGCACATTACAACACCCATGATCACGGGGGGAGGGGGACTAAGGTGTATGACGTCCATATGTCATAGTTAATCACGGCTACCTCCAGATTAAAATTTATTAATTTTTTTTCCGATCTACGCAGTATGAACATAGAGTATCTTGAAGTCTTACAGTTGTATGCTTGCGTTGCCATTTAATTTTATTAATTATGGGATCCCAAGCAGATGGTAGCACCCAGCCATCTTTTCTATTGAAATTAGTATGGTTTTTGATTTCAATAGCCTCGCGAATCATCCTTGAGCGACTACAAAATCTCTTTTTTGCGGGTCATATTTGGGCTTCGTAAATATTACCGTGTCTCAGAATACCGCACTAAGCTCAAGTGGCTCCCAATCCGTCTTCGTCGGAATACTCATATATTTTCTGCTCTCTACTGCATCTTATTTAATATATTAAATCCTTCCTATCTGAATGAACGATTTAAATTGCTCAGCTCCTGTCATTATTTTTCCTTACGGTACAAAGAAAATCTTTTCCTCCAATGTCCTGTGCACTTCTCGACTTATTATGACAAATCATTTTCTGTTCTTGGAGAAAGACTTTGGAACTCCTTAGCCCAGTCAATTTTGACATGCTTCCATCCTTCTATGTTCCAGAAACAGGTTAAGGAATAATATTTGTCTCTCTAACCGCTCTCCCTTCCTCCGCTTAATTATGGTCATTGATCTACCTGAAAAATGTTATCTTTTTAATGCATAAGTTTGCATCTTTATTTTATTTTTTATTTTTTTATTTTAGTGCACCCTACCCATTGCTCTTTTTCTTATTTTTATTTATTTATTATTCTGGGTTGTCTGGAAGAGATTACTATGTAGCAATAAGACCTCCCATAGTACATTGCAAGTACTACAAAAAACGAAAACGAGCAAGATCGGTGTTTCGTAGATACTTTGTTTGTTTTTTTCTTAGGGTTAGTTGCAGCAGATTTTATGAAACAGTTTGTTTATTAAAAATCGACTAGCTGTAGAAAACAGTAATACTTTATTTGCACAAAAAGGATACTAAAAGAGTCAAAAACTGCTATCGTCTTTCAAATTAAATGTCCTCTTGGCCATTGACCACAAGAGGGGTCACTTGTTGAACTGACATCTGGTAAGAAGTGCAAGAAGTTGATAAATACAGGTGGTCTTTGTTTAGTAGTGAACACGTGATAGGCGGCAATGATAACATTAGCTAGTAAGAAGAACACGGCTGTGCTTGAACCTTTCGTACAATAGGAAAGATTTGCCGTGATTGGTACAATTGGTTGGAGGAATTTAATAAAATTTTAAGCAATATTATCATTGCTATGTTATGCAAGAGTTTGTTAACTCACAATAGTCTTATTAATACCGATAATAAAGTACATAATTGTATGTTTACTATCGACTAACGAGCACTAAGGAGAGCGAGTGTCAAGTACCGTAACAATCACTGAGCCGTAAATACTTATAGTTCCCGGTGATCTTCAATACGCGTTTAATAAGTTCCGATTCTTTAAATGAGTTCGCATAGTTCCTTAGAATAATAAGTCTTAGAATAGTAAGAACCTTCATAATGTTAAAATTCTATTTCGATTTACAATAGAACCTCGATAAGATAAAGACCAAGGAAAACGTTAAATATTTTGAGTTATTGAGGTTTTTACTTACTAAGGGTTTAAGATAAGGAGTTTTTATTGATTTATGTTAGAACTTACAGAGGTTCGTTTATGAGCTTTGTTTAGGAAGTATACACATAGATAGACGAGCTAGGTTAAATGCAAATGAAACTTTTAAATGTTAATACATAATATGTACATACGTACTTTGTTTTAGGTTTAAAGATACATTCACATACAAAAATTCGGTATTTTTTGTTTCAAATTATTCACAAAGGCGAAGACAAACGAAGTCTAATGATATAAATAAGTTACTGTACTTCGACCTTAATCTATTGTTTACATTTTAAGCCAATCGGTAAACACGTATAAAGCAACAATGGTCTACAGGGAACCTTTATTGTTTACATGTTCATTTAAAATTACTCACTGATAGATGAGCGAAGTTACAATGTTCGCCTTCGTTACAACTTCGAGTTACAGAGGTGCAATGCCCAAATTATTCGTTTAAGTTATAGAGGGTTTGTATTTTAAGTAAAAGAGGATTTGAACTCCGAGTGAAAGGTAACACAAAATTTTATAAATTTATAGTGTAATACGTTATTGTACGGAATTGTAACGTAACTGTAATTACGTTCTCGAGGTTTAAGTTATCAAGGTTCTACTGTATTATATATTAATATAATAAGACTACTATTTATGGTTTGAAATTTTTGTTGACTTTGCTTTTTTCTTTCTCTGATGTAAATATTTTATGTAAATCTAATTAAGATTGAGACTGTGAACTGGAATACAACCCCTTTTCTTATTTCTGTCGCTTGGCTGCGTTGTATTTTATTCCACCCGCAATATGACGGTTTCTTATCAAACAAATTTTTAATAACATCAGGCGTTACTTTGTGAAAATCCATTTGGTAAAAGACGTTAAAACGTAATTAGCTAGCTCTTCAAACTAGGTAACACACATCATTTTATTTTTTTATGCTAATCTTAACTAATTGAGTTTTAACATTTATAAACAATTTTTTTGCATGTTGTTTTGTATGTTTCAGTGTGTCTTATATATACATTGAAAATTCTGCGCTCCTGGCCACTCAAAATTTTTTCTTGTTGTTATATTGTTATATTTTTCAAACTAATTTACTGATTGATATTTTTTACAAGAAGTCGTGTGTTAGTTTTTTTTATCACAACTTGAAATTCGTCATTCGTAGCATAGATGGAATTACCGCGATAAAATTTTAGGGCGATGACTTTTTAACATTTTAAAAGTTCACTCTCTCCACAACACTGCACTGATCGTTTTCAAATTGCTTATTAATATAATGGAAGCATGTTATTTGAGCGCCGTAAAGCAATGGAATGTTAAATTTGATTGTGGGCCTGTTTCTCAAGATGTTCGTAAAAACTCGAAAAAAATCGTAAAAAGTCGAAATTCGTTAAACGTTCGTTTTTAAAAGTGATAGAGCCATGCTGCAGCTATATTATGGTTGTGGCACGAATGGGTCGGCTCGACCGGGGAAGGACCACGCTCTCACAGAATACCAGCGTATAATATCAGCTTAACGCTGCTGTGTTTCGTGTGGTGAGTATAGAGAACCGGAGGACCGTTTTTACTGGAAACGAGGTATTCCATCTTAGTCCTCACGGTTGACAACGTATCTGCATTTTGATTCGTAATCGAAAATAGATGTAGATGTCTATGGGCCACAGGAACCACTTACCATCAGGTGGACTGTGTGCTCGTTTGTCACCCTTACCCTGTAATAAAAAATCTTTTTTCTGTATGGGTGTTTGAAGGTGACATTAAACTAACAAAATTGAGACAGGCAAAAGGCCAACTTCATACGTCGAAGGCTGCAGGGTCGTTTTAACTTCTGAGAACTGAAATGGAATATTTAACAGTAAATTACCTGTGACTTCGTGTTCGCTGCCTTTATAATATAGATTTTAAGTCCGCGCAAGACTTAGGCGCCTACTACACACTCGATAATTATCACGATATTTAACGTGATTTTTATCTTGCAATATTTTGGATCGAATCTACATACTACACACTCGATACTAATCGTGTCAGTACAACGGT